>JAABKJ010004476.1:0-24311 GCA_011634705.1 Andricus grossulariae
GCATGAAAAAGATTCACAATTAAAAAAACAGAATTCCAAACTATCTCACTTTTCGGCTCATTAGAGACAAAAATAACAAAATGAAAAAGAGGGAGAAAAAGAGAATTTGTAATCGGAAAAAAATTTTTCTAATGAACTAATTTTGTGATATTTTTTTCATACGAATATTCAATCAAATATGTAAGCTTTATTTCAGAATGAAAATTTTTCTTTATGTTCGAAAACTGAATTAAAAAAAGTTAAATGCTGTTGAATTTTTTCCTATCTACTGTAGGGTGGTTTCCCCTAAATAAATTTTCAACCGAGAAGGTTAACTCTTTATTAAGTAGTTGACTTTTCAATCAAATAGTTGTATTTTCAACTAAAAAAGAAAAATACTTCACCTAAAATGGAATAGTTTGAATTTTCTGTTAAAAAATGAATGTTGAAAAAAAAAAAAAACGAACTTTGAAAAAAAAAGTTCAATTATTATCAACCGAAGAAATCGAGTTTGTAACAAAAATGGTAAATCTTTAACAGGAAAAGTAAACTTTTGGCAAAGGAGTTTAAATTATCACAAAGTAATTGAATTTTCAACTAAAAAAGATAAATTTTCAACTAAATAGTTCAATTTTCAACACAGATGATAATAGTAGATTTTTCAACCAAAATGAATTAATTTTCAAACAAAAATAGGTGGGTTTTTAACCCAAGAGATGAAATTTCTACCAAAAGAGATCAATTTTCAAACATCAAAGGCAATTTTTTAAACAGAACTGTTAAGTTTTTAAATAAGAGTAATATGACCAATTTTTCAGTCAAGATAGAAAAAAATTTAACAACATTTTTTAATTTTTAAGTCAAAAAGACGAATTTTGTATAGAAGATTTGAAATTTTAACCAAGAAGCATAGCTTTCTAAAAATATTATTGAAACTTATTTTGTTTTAAATTCATCAATTTTGTTAGAAAGTCATTTTTGGGAAAAAATTCAATTTGTTGTCTTTGAAATTCATTTTTTGGGATTGAAAATTCGAATATTTTGTTGAATATTCATATTTTTGGATTAACAATTCAACTGTTTTGTAAAATATGAGTCTTTTCGGTTTGTAGAAAAAATTCTTTGTAGAATTCTCTTTCTTGGTAAAAATTTCATCTGTTTTGGTTTGAAATGAAACTTTTTGGTTGACTATTAGTCAGTTTTGATTAAGCATTCAGGTTTTCGGGTTGAAAATTCAATTACTTAGTTGAAAGTTGAACTTCTTCGTTGAAAATTTAACTACATTTTTTTTCAATTTGTATTTTTCGTTTGAAAAATAATTTTTTCACCAAAAATTTAACTGTTTTAGTTGAGAGTCGGAACTAGGTAAATCTGAGGAATCACCTTCAGAAAGGAAACAATTAATTTCCACAGTTATAGAGATTTCTATCCCAATATAGGAAAATTTAAATTTTTCTCACAAGTGGCTGAAAATCTGAATTTTTTATTTGAAAGTTGATTCTTTTTGGGCAAAAATTAAATTCTTGGTTAAAAATTCACATTCCCGAGTTGAAACTTCAACTGTTTTGTAGCAAATTCGAGCTTCGGCTTAAAAATTCCAAAATTTGGTTAGTTTAGTTTTTTTTTTTTTTTTATCGAAAAATATTTTTTGGTTTAGAATTAATTTTTTTTTAATTCGTCTTTTCGGTTTGAAGATTCATATCTTTTAGTGTAAAATGCCCTCTCTTTGGTTACGAATCCATCTATTTTTGATTGAAAGTTAATTCTTCTTGGATTCAAAGTCTACTAATATATTTATGGTTGAGAATTCACCTTCTTAGATCAAAATTGTACTGTTTGGTTGAAAATTTAATTATGTTGTTGAAAATTGAAAATCTTTTTTTTTTCACAATATTCAAATGTTTTTTAAATTCGTCTTTTTAGGTTGGACATTCAACTATGTTGGTAGAAAATTCAACTAATTGGTGAAAAATATACTTTTTTGTTAAAAATTTGACTGTTTTGTAGAAATGTCGCCTTTTTAAATTGAAAATTCAACAATTTGGTTTACATTTTTTTTTCTTTTTTGACTGAAGAATATTCTTTTATTGAAAATTCAACTCTCCTGATGAAAATTTTACTTTTTGGTTTGAAAATTCATCCCTTTATCTCAAATTAAATTTTTTGAACTAAAAATTCAGCTATTCCATTTTTGGTGAGAACTTTGTCTCTTGTAGTGTAAAATTCAACTATTTGGTTGAGAATTTATTCTTTTTCAGATAAAAATTCAACGATTGAGTTAAATTATGACGTATTTTGCTGAAAATTCTTCTTTTTTTGTAGAAAATTATCTTTTGGTCAAAAATTCATATTTTTTATTAAAAATTGAACTATTTGGTTCAAAGTAGAGCTCCTTTGGTGATAAATCTTTTTATTGAATAATCATAAGAAAATGGTAGTAGAAAATTAGTATTAATTTTTAGAGCCATAGAGACTTATAGCTCAATACAGGAAACTTACAATTTTTCTTCCACCCTGAAATCCAAAATTTTCTCAAAAATGCCTTGTTTTATAAATATTATGTCCCTCATGACTAACCTACGACTTTCAATAAAAAGTATAACAACTGCCACTCGACATGTATGAATGAAGTTGTGTAAAAATTAATTTTGCATCCGAAAATATCGATCATTTTGATCTAAAACTGATAATCAGAATGATATGCTGAGAGATGATTTTTTATTGGGTGATAAATGATAACATTTTTATTGATCCAACTAGTCCCCTATCATCTTTATTGAAAATGAGGACTCTTGATTAAATATATCACGCCATATTCTTTTATAAATAAAAGGTCGGATTTATTTGTTAGTCTTGTCATTAAAGCTCCGACCTATGACTGAACCAGATTTTGGCAATCCCAATCACCAGCTGCCTGGAAGGAACTAGACGTGTGAATATGATCTAACTTGGTGAAGAAAAATAAATCCAACACTTTCTTTCCGAGTAATCTAGATTATTTTCTTTTTTTTTCTCATACTAAATTTAGGGATTCTTTATTGAATTAGAGGGAGATAAGAGAGTTTCCTTGGAACTCACTTTCAGAGAATTTTAAAAATATTTTGAGGGGAAGTGTCTTGATGAGAAAAATATGAGTTTTAAGCTTTGTCGGCATGTGAGTGTTCAACTTCATCCTTTTAGGAATACTTCAGATTGATATTTTCTAATTGAGATGCTTTCTTTAGTTGTGCTTTTTTTGATAATTTTTTTCCAATGATCCTAAGTCTTTATTAATTATCAATAATCTTCAATCAATTATAAATTGTGAAATTTTAAATTCAGATATGAACATTCAGTTTGCAAAACTTGTTTTATTCAATCAAAAATTCATTCCATTGCTTCCATACCTTCCCCAAAAACTGTTTGGCAAAACCAAAATTCTACAGGGTACAGAATTTTAATTATTTAAAACATAAAAGTAATTTTTTTTGTCAAGAGTAAAAGGATTAAATATTGATAATTGCACTATAAGAATTATATTTTCTGCATAAAATATGTACTTAAAAAGTCATCTGAAGGCACTATTTTTTGTTGAATTTTTATTCTTTTTTGCATTTTAAATGTATTTACGTTTTTTCAATATTGTTTACAATTATGCTTAAAATTGAGCTTCAAAATGACTGTAAGGACTCTAAGAAATTTTTATTTAATTGTTATTATCATTATTCATGGACTCATCAGCTAAACCCATCAGTCAGAAAAACAGTAATAGGATCACTTCCAAAATTATTAACTACAGTAAAATAACTTTTATTAAAATTCACATATCATATAGAAATAAATACTACAAATCTAATAATCGATCAAATTTCTATTAAGAAAAAACCTTATTTAATAGAAGATGAATTGGCAATTGGACAATGTTTTTTATTTTCATATTCGATTCTTTTCCTAAAATTTTATATCTTGATATTGGACAACCTGTTATTTGCTAAAATAATAATATTAACATCTTATTTGCATTTGAAAATCGTAATATCGTAATTTATCATAGTTAAATGTCATAATTAGAATGATAAAAAACCAAAATGGGCAGAAAAAATGTTTATTCTCTTGAATCAAAGACTCTAATAAAGGTTAAAGTATCCCTAAAAGATTTTATATGGGGCCGTTCCAAAAATACGTAACGCTTTTTTCTGATACTTTGACCCCCCCCCTTTCCCTTACATAATGCTTTTTCTATAGTAAGTGTGTTTAAGTTTAAAATTGACGTAATGCTCGAGGTGACCCCCCCCCCCAACCTGAAGATGTTACGTATTTTTTTAACAGCCCCTATTTAAAACGATTCCAAAGAATTTTCAGTATTTAAATAAATTAAAGGGATTTCAAAGGATTTTACAGATTTAAGGGGGAAAAAAACTACTAAGAATTTGTAATAGATTTAAAACATTTAAGGTATTTTGCAGAACCCTAAGGAATTTTCAAGAGCTTTGCAAACTTTTAAAGGATTTCAAAAGATCTCAGATGATATGAAATATTTTGAGGTATTTAAAAAGATTCCAAAGAATTTTCAATAGATTTCAATAATTTGAAGCGATTTCAAAGGATTTGAAAGACTTTAAGGTATTTTTAAAAACTCGAAGGAATTTTAAAGAGGTTTGAAAAGTTTTAAGGGATTTAAAAAGATGTCCTAGGATTTAAAATATTTTAGGATATTTTAAAAGATTCTAATGAATTTTCAATAAATGTAAATAAATTGAAGCGATTTCAAAGGATTTTTAATAATTCCAAGGAATTTTAGAAAGCTTTGGAAAATTTTAAGGGATTTAAAAAGATGTCCAAGGATTTTAAATATTTAAGGATATTTCAAAAAATTCAAATGAATTTTCAATAGATGTAAATATATTGAAGCGATTTCAAAGGATTTCAAAGATTTCAAGGTATTTTTAAGAACTCCAAGGAATTTTAAAGAGCTTTGAAAAGTTTTGAGGGGTTTAAAAAGATGTCAGAGGATTTAAAATATTTTAGGGTATTTTAAAAGATTCTAATGAATTTTCAATAAATGTGAATAAATTGAAGCGATTTCAAAGCATTTCAAAGATTTTAAGGTATTTTTGAAAACTACAAGGAATTTTCAAGAGCTTTGACAATTTTTAAGGCATTTGAAAATATGTCAGAGGATTCAAAATATTTTAGGATATTTCCAAAGATTCTAATGAATTTTCAATAGATATAAATAAATTCAAGCGATTTCAAAGAATTTTAAAGATTTTAAGGTATTCTTAAGAACTTCAAAGTAATTTACAAGATCTATAGACATTTTTGAGGGATTGTAAACGATTCCAATATTTTTGAAATATTTTAGGGTACTTTAAAATATGCCCAGGAATGTTTAATAGATTTAAATAGATTGCAGGCATTTCGAAGAATTTAAAATATTTTGAAATATTTTAAAAGAATACTAAGAATTTCCAATAGATTTAAATAATGTGAGGGCATATTCCAAAGCATTTTAAACATTTTAAGGTATTTTTGATAACTCCAAGTAATGTTCATAATATATAACAAATTTTAAGGGATTTCAAATGATTTTAAAAATATTAAGATATTTCTAAGAAGTATTGGAAATATTTTAGGGTATTTTAAAAGATGCTTAGGAATTTTCAATAGATTAAAATTAAGTGAAGGAATTTCAAAGGATTTTCTAGATTTTAGGGTAGTTTATGATAATTCATAAGACATTTTTTTATAGATTTCAATAAATTGAAGGGATTTCGAAGGATTTTAAAGATTTGAAAGTATTTTTACGAACTCCAAGTGATTTTCAAGATCTTTGTGAATGTTTAAGTTATTTTAAAAGATTTCCAATCATTTTAAATATTTTAGGTTTTTTCCAAAGGTGCCTAGGAAATTTCAATAGGTTTTAGTAAATTAAAGGGATTTCAAGGAATTTTAAAGATTTTAGGGGAATTTAAAATATTATTGAGAATTTCCAATAGATTTCAATAAATTGAAGGGATTTCAAAGGATTTGAAATATTTGAGGGTATTTTGAAGTATGCCTAAGAATTTTCAATAGATTTAAATCAATTGAAGGGATTTCAGAAGATTAAACAAATTTTAGGGTCTTTTAAAATATTACTAAGAATTTGCAATAGCTTGAAATAAATTAAAGGGATTTCAAAAGATTAAAAAATATTAGGGTATTTTAAAATATTACTAAGAATTTCCAATAAATCAAAATAAATTAAAGGGATTTCAAAGGATTTTTAAGATTTTAGGGTAATTTAAAATCTTACTGAGACCTTCCAAATAGATTTAATAAATCTAAAGGATTTAAAAAATTTGAAATATTTTAGGGTATTTTGAAATAAGCCTGAGGAATTTTCAATAGATTTTAATAACTTGAAGTTATTTTAAAGGATTTTAAATATTGTAGGGTATTTCAAAATATTTGAAGGAATTTTCAATAGATGTGAGTAAATTAAAGCAATTTCAAAGGATTTTAATGATTTTAAGGTATTTTTAATAAGTCCAAGTAATTGTCAAGATTTTTGGAATTTTTGAGGGATTTCAAAATATTTCAAAGGATTTGACATATTTTGTGGTATTTTGAAAGAAGCCTAGGAATTTTCAATAGATTTTCATCAATTGAAAGATTTTCATAAGATTTAAAAAAATTTAGGGTATCTTAAAAGATTACTAAGAATTTCCAATAGATTTCAATAAATTGTAATCATTTCAAAGGATTTTAATGATTGTAGGATATTTTCAAAGATTCGAAGGAATTTTCAATAGATGAATTTTTTTTTAATTATTCAAGGGATATTTAAAATTATTCTTTAAAATTACTCTAAATAATTTCTTACAAGCTCAGAAGACATGCAACAATTTTATAGGACTTTTAAGGTTTCAGGATATTTTATAAGATTCCAAGGGATTTTTTAAGGATTTAACGGATTTTGTCAGATTTCCGAGGATTTTAAGGAATTATAATAAAAGTAGAATATTGCTTTAAGTTTTTTTTTTTAACAATTTTTGAATAAAAAATCAGCGAAATATAAATTATTTCCCTTTTTTCACCTAATTTCATCTTTTACAAATAACTTTTATGATTATAACTCTGAAACTTGATGACCTTACAGGCTGACATTCACTCATATTTAATCGAATTTATTTTGATAGACAGTAAAGTAAAAATAATTAGCAGATAGAGTATTATTGGAAAAAATACATTCTGATTGAAAAGGAAACCCCAATTCTCCTCTCTACTTTTCTGATAAAACTTTCTCTCCTATCAAAAGTTTTACTCCACATCCATGAAAATGCATAGAATTCCCTTTTCCTCATATTTATGCCAAAACACGTACATCGTAGCTTGTCGTACGTGCATAGGTGGACCGTTATAAATCGCGGTCGACGTGGTTTGTTCATTCACTGGGTGCGTTCTGGGGTATACAATATACATTTTCCTCCCTTATCGGCTCGCGAGGGAGTGGCTTGTTCCAATCACGTCGAGGGTGCGGAAAGAGGAAGTGGACCGCGCGGGCGCGAATCCGAACTGCCAGCTTCGGGGGTGGCTCGGCATCCGTCGAGGCCTGGACCTGGGGGATGAAAAATTGCGCGACGGCAAAAGCGACGAAGCCGCTTGCGCAGCGACGGCACGACGCCGACGCGGAGCCGGCTCGAAGGACCCGGAACCAGGTCCTTGCTCGAACTCGCCCCCATTTCAAATTGACGTTCGAAGGCCGATGAGACTTGTACTTATGGCGAGCCACTTCACCTCCGCATCCGACGGACCAGCCAGTAACGAGCCACCCTTATAACCACACACGTTTAACCACGTTTTCACACCGCGAAGACGTTTTCCGCCGTTTTGTCGTCCAGTTCCTGCGATGTCGAAAAATTACTGAAGATACTGCACCGCGGACTGAGAAAAAGGGGATAGGAGCGTCCTTTCCGGTTGGGTTCTTCGTAGCGAGTCCGAGTCGCCGACGGTGAGTAGCGAACCTGAATAAACAGTGGCCTAGATTTTTAGAAACTTTTTTCTCGGAAGGTTTTAGGGTTTATGCTTCATGTTTTGTGTTATATGGATCTTCAAGAGTCTGAAGATGTAGTATCGGAATTTTTAGAAGTCTTTGTGGTGTGCGATCAAGATTTTTTTGGGTGAGTTTTCGGATTAGAGAAATGGGATCAAGGATTAGTAATCACAGTGCGATAAAGTTTTCTTATTTCTTATCAATATTGTCTGTATAGTCACTGATAAGATGCGGGATTTTCTGTCCGGTTTTGTTTTGGAGAGGTATTTATTTAGATTTTTTCTGGTAGAAATAACTTCGTGTTGTTAATCCAATTATCAAAAAGTGCATGCCATTTTCGACAAACTTGTGTTCGAGATCGGATGAAGTTTTCATTTTTTCTTGCTGTTGAAAAAAAAGTCTGCAAAGTTCAGTTTTACGAGAAATGTAAGGTTATCTAAAGTTATCTAAGGTTATCCAAATACTAGAAATCAATGAAACTGAGGTCTCCAGCGATTTGAAATAAAAAATTTGATTTTGTTAGTTCAAGAAACATAGAATTCAAGTAACCAAAGTCAGTCAAAATACATTTTTCAAACTACAATATTAAAAAAGAAATTGCCTATTCCCCTAACCATATAAAAGGTCCAATTTAAAAAAAATACTTATCAATTTGGGACGTTGCTTGGCTACGAAAAATGTTTTTTATGAACTCGATTAAAATGAAAAACTACATTTTAAATATATAAATTAACTTATAAAGTTTATATACTATACTCTCTTGAAAATCAAATATTGTAGCATATTAGCGATGAAACATTCTCAATTTTCATAGATTTTTAAAAAGTAGAAAGTTTCAGCTCAAAAACTTTTGATAATAATTTTCACAGGCCAAAAAGATTATTTTCAGTAAAAATCAAGCAGATATCTGACAAAAAAACTTTTTTCTCGATTATTCCAATTGAAAATCAAATTACTTGAATGAAGTAGCCCAAAAGTCATTTCTCATTGTGTCAAACATTTTTTGCAAAAAACGTTTCATTTAATTTTAAGGAAATTATTTTTAAAAAACGTTGCCCGCTATAAATTCAACTGAAAATCTGAGTACATGATTAATCAGGTTTTTCAAAAACTTTGGAGTTATTAAACATTAATTAGGCTTTATAGTTTTGTTTTTGGAACATTCTTGAGCTATTGGAATAATTATTTCAAATTTTCCACCAGAAATCGAACATAAAATTTCAATGTCTACCTCGGATATCTCCATTACAATTTCAAATGATTAATGTTTGTTTAAATTATTTTTAATACCTTTTTTGTTTGGTAATTTTCAATTTTCAGGATAATTGTTTTTCATTTTGTCTCTAAAGTCTATGAATTTAAATAATAATTCCAACAAATGTTTATTTCATCTTCTAATACTTAAAATACAGACATTTCAGTACATATTTTTTATTATTTTAGGTAAAATGAATGTGGGTACTATATTAAATTTAATTTGAATCGATTAAAATACCTAACTTTTTAAGTGAAAACATTTCATTTTCAACAAAATAGAATATTTTCTACCAAATAGTTGAATTTTTAACCAAAAGGATTAATTTCTAACCAAAAAGACGATTTTTAACAAAATACATGAATTCTCAACCAAGTAGTTTAATTTTCAACTAAAAAATATCAATTTTCGACCATATTGTTAAATTTTTAACTAAAAATTATCACATTTCAAACAATAATTGAGTACTTCAATTTTCAGTTGAAAAATAAATTTTCCACAAAAAAAGGAAATTTTTTACTAAATGGATGAATGATACTTTAACTGGAATAGTTAAATTTTCAACCAAAAATATGAATTTTCAATCAAAAAGATTCATTGCTACAAAAAAAAATAATTTTCAACAAAATACATGCACTTTTAACTAAAAAATATAAATTGATAACCAAAAATTGTTAAATCTTTAATTAATAAAATTAATGTTCAGCCAAGGAGAAGAATTTTTAACCAACATGTTAAAATATTTAACTGGAATAGTTGCATTTTCAGTTGAAAAAAAATAATTTTCAACAAGAAAAAGAAACAAAATATTAAAAGTTTTAACTGAAGTAGTTAAATTTCCAGTGAAGAGAACTAATTTTCAAGCAAAGAAATGAATTTTTCAATTAAAATTATGAATCTTCGACCAAAAAAATTAATTTTTGACAAAAGAGTTTAAATTTCCATCAAGTAATTAAATTTGCATTCCAAAAAAGATAATTCCTGGACAAAAAATGTATTATTTGATATTTCAACCAAAAAGAACAAATTTAAAAATAAAATACATCAATTTTCAACCGAAATCGATCAATTATCAACCAAAAATATAATACTTAAATTTTCGATTAAAAAAAATTAATTTTAAACCCAAAAGAGACACATTTTTAACAAATAGTTATTTTAGCGAAAATTTATTTTCCCCACATTTACCGATATTAAAAATTGAAAAAATATTCTTTAAATTCTGAAAGTTTATATTTATATGCAGACACCTAATTAACAATATTTTTTTCGTAATAATTATACATTTTTGTTGTCTTAAAAAATACAGTATATGACACAAATGTTAAGGAGTTTATAGGAAAAAAATGTTTCTCTTCTTAAAGATTCAGTTGAAAATCTGAAAGGGATTTACTAAGTTTTTTAAAACTTTTAAATGATTAAATTTTTGTACTTTACAGTTTTGCTTTTTGAACATTCCTAAGCATCCCAAGATTTATCTTCAAAAATTTTTTGAATTTTCTCAACAATCTTAGAAAAGTTATATTTATGTAACCTTGAAAACAAATGGACAAATAAACTAAAAAGAGCAATAGTTATTCAAAATTTTTATTTTATATTAAAAATTATTTTTCCCCTCAAATTATAATTTGGGTGACATTTTTATTGTTTCTTGAATGAAAAACCTCTATTGGTTGACAATTCAACTGTTTTGTTCAAAATTGTTTTTTTTTGGTTTGAAAGTTAATTTCTTACGGTTGAGAAAATTCACTATTTTGATCAAAATTCGTATTTTTTAGGTAAAAAAAAATGTTTAAGTTTTAAGTAGATATCTGAAAACAATGCTTTTCCTCCACTAATTTAATTAAGAAATTTGAAAATAATGTGACAATTTTTTGTGAAAGTTTTGAAATAACAAGGTTTTTAACGTTATTTTAGTGTTTAGCTTCAGGTTACTGGATAAACTATTTCATATTTTTCAAAACGAATGATAAAGAATATATTAAAATATTTGAAAAATATTTCAAGTTATATTTTTGCTCTAAACGGAAATATATAAAGCTTTAGATTTGTTCATTTTTATGAATGTTTATTTTGTATTTATGGGAAAGTCATACTTTCAAAATAAATTTTAGAAGCTCTATAAATTATCTCTAAAGTTTGTTTGGTGATTTGGAAACTTTTTAACGTTGAAAATATAAAATGCATTTTATTTTAAACGTTTGGAAATTTCCAACAATTCAGAGGAATTTTTAACTATAATAATTTACAAGACATTCTAAATTCATTTCAAATTTATGAGGTCTGTAGAAATGAGTTATTTTATACATAAAGTACACAATCGCTTCATTTGGAATTTTATAATGCACCAAAAATGAAACTTTTTAGTATAAAGACGTTTTTTATTTCTGAACATTCCTATTGTAGATCCACGGTATTATTTATTTCTAAATGTTTCAAACATTATTACTGGTGCCGACAGTAAGATTTCTGGGGAAATTTCTGATGATTTATGTTTTATTTAAAAAAATTCATTTCAAGTTTTGAAGTTTTCAAAATATGTCGAAAGAAAATCTAGAAGATTTAAGGGCAATTTTATTAATTTTTTAAGATTTTAAAGTGTTAGAAAAACAGAAAAATTTAAAAAGATATGCAGATTATTAATTATTATTTTATTTTGAAAAATGAATTCTAAGAGAAAATTTAAAAAGATTTCGAAACATTTCCTAGATTTACGAAAAAGAATCTAACAGATTCTAAAGTAAAATTAAAAACTTGTCAAGATTTCGATTTTTTTTTAATATAGATTTTTATATATTTTGAAACACAAGAAGCTTTTTAAGAATTTTGAAAGGTTTCACGAAAATCAAAAAAATTTCATTAGGATATCTAGTAACATTAAAAATGAGTTTTTATTTTTTTAAATTAATTTTAAGAGAATATCTAAAAGAAAACATATTCGAAATTTAAAAATGAAATCCGCTGTTACAACTATTGTGAACTTAAGATCATTATAGTGGCGAAATATTTTCTTATTCTTGCAAATACAGATTTTAAATTATCTATTTTTATACGAGAGTAAAACTTAATTTCATGTAATAAAAAAATTTATTCACACCAGATATTGAGATATCAAAGATTTCTAAAAATTTCACAAAATTTCCAAAGATTTTGGAAGGTATCTTTGGGTTTTGAAAGGTAAAAAAAATTTTCGTTTCCGAAGTATTTCAAAATCATTTGTAAAGACTACCTAGAAAATTAATTATTTGAACGAAATCTTTGGCAAACGGACTAGAAGAATTAAAATCAAACAAACTCAGAATTTGACACCTTCAATTTAATTTTCAATTTTTATTCATGACTTTAACACAAGCTTTCTTAGATTAAGAAAAATTTCACAGTTCTTATAGTTCATTAATAAATAATTTTTTTCGATAATACCAATAATTTTAGAAAAAAGTGCATATCAAATGTTTTAAATATGAATAAATAAATAAATTGTCGACGTTTGATTTCAACGTTGCAACAAATTGTTAAATTCATGATGTTTCCTTCAATATTTTCATTCTCTTGCAGAAGTAACTGTACATTTTCAATACTTTAAATTGAATTTTTGTCTTTAATATTGAGAAGCTGAGACATATTCTGTTTTGAAATACTCTTTATGACTTGAAATTATAAATAAAAATAGAAATCAGAAAAATATATTACCACTTCTGAAGTATATGTCGAAACGCTTTTTGTCCGTCGGAGAATGTATCATCTGCTTTTTCTTAGTTTTATTCGTTCTACTAATATTAATAACAAAAAATATTATTTTCTCATCATAAAGTCATGAACTATGACCTTTCATAGAATATTTTTACAATTTTGTTTAATTTTACATATTTATATCAGGTATAGAACACATATTACAAAAGGTATCAAATATTCTGAATTCCTTCTACCCAGAAAATGATTTTTTGTAAATATGTTTCTAATGTTTTTCTTGGGATTATTGTTTTGGAGAATGATAATGTTATCCTTTCGCACTTGAAAGATATTCACATTTCCTAAATATTGTTTTAAAATATTTAAAAAATTAAATATTGAACTGACAAAAATTGCTTTAAGAATTTTTGATTAATTAATGATTATTCATTGACTGATCAGCTCAATTTATTTAAGCCTATGTGTCCCAGAACTATTAAAGGACTACTTCAGAAGTTATTAATAATAGTAAAATTATTTTTATCAATACTAAATTGTTTTTTACTAGAAATAGATACTGAATATATGAAAATCTATTAAATTTCTCCTTAAAAAAATGGATATTTTAATAGAAATTGAACTAGCAAATTAATTTTAAATGTGAAATGTTTTGTCTTTTCATAGTCGACTCTTTTCCCAAGATTTTATATATTGATATTGTATAACCTTTATTTGATTAAATATTAATAATGATCATTATCTTCGTGTTTAAAAATCGTAATTTATGACTGTAGAAAAAAGTTTATTTTCTTGAATCAAAGACTCTTAATAAAATCCAAAATATCGGTTTAGTTTTTATTCGCAACCTTAATAAATAGAAACGCTACTTTCATTTTTGAAATAATATTAAAAGAACACTGGAGAAGAAAGTTGGGTTTTATGAAAGAAGGTCTTTTTTTAAAAAAAGGGTTTTTTATAAAAAAGTTTTTTTTTAACCTGAAAGTTTAGGGTCTAGTTTTGTGATGAAAAATAGGCTTCAATCTATTTTCAATTTTAAAAATCGGCCTAATTTAATGTGTATCTTAGGCAGTAAAGAAAAGTTTTGACAAATTATTTTTTTCGTGTTTTTTTCCTACCTGGAAAACCTGGAATTGGCAGAGAATTTTTATATGTCTGAAAGAAACTTAAAATGTTTTTTCAGAGACTTTTTTGAGCATATGTTTTTTGAAAACTGATTTTTTTGAACATACTTCTTTTCAAGCCTTCTTCCGCAATTTTATTACACAATTTGACTTTAAGTTTATGTTAAAAAAAATGAACTTCCAATAATTTTTTTTTAATTGCATCATACAATTGAAGAACAATGATTCTTCATTTGTAAAAGTAGCTTTATATTACTGTATTCATTTATTTTCTCGAAAATGTAATATAATTTGTCAAAGCTTTCTAAATTAAACATATTAAAGGGCAAAAAGTTAAAATTTTTAGAAAAAACCGCAACTATTTAGTATTTATATATGAGAAGATAGTTATAAACCATAATAATTTGTTTAAACAACTGTTTTTGTTTTTTTTACTATGATTAATTATTACCTTACTCTTGACTTAAAAGTGGAAAATTTTAGAAAAAACTGCAACTTTCCAGCATTATTCTGAGGAAATATTAATATGAATGATAATAAATTGTTTAAGAAATTATTGCTGTTAATGTTGCATTCGTTTAACTAAATTGTTATAAGTAGTCTGTATTATTTATATTTGATAAAGCTCTAAGCATATACATGCCTTTGAAGACAATTGTGAATTACTTTTGGTCAGAAAAATCAATTTAGCTATGAGAAAAACTCATTTATTGAGCATTTGTTTAGAAAAATTTTCATAAAAACAGTAAATGTTAACTTATGCTAATTTTTCGTTACAAGTTATGACTCTTATGAATAATCTTAACAACTGCCGTGAAACAAACAATTTTTTATGAGAACAAAATACTAGTAAAAATTTGTTTATGAAAATTGTTTATGATAATTAAGCTGAATATTATTATAATTATTTCTCCTCTATGAGTGCAGATGCAATAATTTCTGCTAATAGTGAGTTTATTTCCGTATTTTTTCTTCAGATAAAAATTCACAAAGATAAAATAGCCAATTTTGTCACTTTATTTTTTTGTATATTGTTCCTCTGGGGAAAAATTAACAAATCGCAAGCCTCAGTTCTCTGAAAACTTTAATGCCGAGCATTTCTAAAAAAGAAATTTCAAATTGGTTAAGAAATATAACCTATGCTGTTAGAAATTTCTGTCGGAATTTTCAGACGTGTTACCAAAGCTTTATGCAGAAGCTGTTTCTAAATTTTCCTAAACAGGAACAGAAATTTCAGCAGCGGTAACTGCATAAAGCTTTAGTCATATGTTTCAGAAAATTTTGTTACAATTTAGTAATTTTCAGTTACTGTAACAAATGATTTGAAGTAATTGAAAATTTTTTCTGTTTAATAATATTAATATAAAAAACATGTGTAGTCTATATTTACCCTGAGAATATAAATAGTAAGAAAATGTGAGTGAAGTTGATATAAACACATTTGATTCATTGATTATCCCGTATAAAAATGAAGTATTGGTAATTGTTGGATCTAATACTTACCAATTCTTCTTTTTCATAAAGGTATGTTATACAACCTAGTTTAATACGTAGTCATTTACACATAAACTTCTCTTACATTTATTCTTATTATAATTTATATTGTTAAGATAAATATATACTGAAATTTATATTAAAATTGATGGACCAACAGAACGACTCAAAATTACAGATATATATAGCCAAGAGGGCGTCATTTGACGTAAACAGTGGACTCACCATTCAATTGAATCCTGGATTAATTATTAACTAACGCAGCTTCCGCTAGTCACTTGTGGTCCTGATGTACCTTTTTAGAAGTTCATTTACGATACAGATGATTGCAGTATCTTGTAACTATTTTATTGCAAAGATAATTCGCTCATCAACCGAGCTTCTAGGTCGTTGCCTTTACCAGCGATTTCAACACTTTTTACAGTTTCTTCTTCTCGTGAAATTTTCGAATCCTTTTTCACTCTTGAGATCATTCAATATCGGAAAAAATAGGTTTACTGCATCGTTATAATTCAAAACGACTTTTTGCAGTACATTGCCGCCCATGACCACAACCATCATGCTTTGTCCGTTTCGAACGCTATCGAAAAGCGAGGAGTGCGCAGTTGCTAACTGCGCACTTCTTCCGGTAACGATAACATATATTTCTGTTACAACTTAGGAATTTTATGAAACTATTTGTAATTTTCAAATACCTTTTCTGAATGTTAATTCAGAACGCACCCTGCTAGTAGTTTTTCTTATAATAAAAGTACAAATTTCTGTTTTTGTTAAACTACTTAATGCCTTCTATTTTCCGAAGAATAAAGTAAAAATTGTGTATAAAGTGTGAAAATAAAAGTACTCCTAAAAGGAATCTATCGAAGCGTATAGCCCGTGAATGCTGGTGTTCTAAAGTCCACTAAATCACGTACATCCGTTGAAAAATCACTCTGCACTGAATTCTCGGGGGCGTTACTTTTAACGCTCTGGTATATAACATCATGACGTAAAGATCTTTCGTTACTATTATCTTTTAGGGAGTAAAATCGACGTGCTAGGTCAAGATTCTGACTGGTAAAAAAAGTTCTTTTTTTAAGGCAAATTAAAGATAGAAATAGGTAACAAAATTAAGTACCGATTTCAGCTGAAGATGCTCTCTTTTGAATTAATAAAATTGATCATAAAGGCCTTTCATTGAAATATTTCACTAAACAGCTGAATTTTACTGAAAGCCAAATTAATATAAAATCAATAGTTCTGGAATTTTTGACTATAACATTTCAGCGACGGACTCTGAAATCTTAGTCGGCATTTAGGGGAAACCTCCCTACAGTGGTTAGTGCGACCTGCAGTGGATAATCATTAATTAAAAATACTAATGTATGTGAAATAATTAATTTAATTTCATAAATAGTTAAGACTCTATACGTTTTGATAAATTATAATTAAAATTAATTATATTTCTTATAATTGTGTTCTTAATTAATAATTATCCATTGAAAGTTGCTATTCACTGTAGAAAGGTTTCCCCTACACAATTTTGAAAATCCTATAGGAATGAATATAACTTTAAGTTGCTTTTTTCAGTTTGCTCTTTTGAATTTTCTCAAATTTTGTGAATCCCAATTTCCAAATGAGGAATTTTAATTCTAAAAATTTATTTCTGAAAGATAGACTTTGAATTGTAAATAACTAATTGGTATTAAAGGCAACAATATTCTGTTTTTTACATTTTGACCAAATGTTTTGGAAATAACAAAAGAAATCTATTAACAATCTCTTGACCATATTAAATGAGGTTATCAATAAAGATTAAGAATTTTCTGTACCGTCAATTAAGTATAACAAAATTTTCAAATAAATAATTCTATTAGGAAATAATTCTATTTTCAAAATTTTGCTACCAGACTGTAATTTTTCAACTTTTTCAAGCGTTCAAAGAGTGAACAAAATAAAATTGTGGACAAAAACTTAGAATATTTTAGATTCAGAATTGTTTAGAATGCAGGTCATGATAACAAAATTGTCGTTTGAAAATTATCAGTAACGATAAATTTTAAATAAAATGTAGATTTTTGAAGATTTTGAAATAAGAATTTTAAAACTTTTCAAGGGTTTTGAAGGTTCTGAGATGATAAAATTTTTTTCTCACGATTCTAAGAAAAATTTGAATTAATTTTATAAAAAATTAATTTAAAGAAAATCTTTAAAAAGATTTAAAAACATTAAAAATGATTTTCTAAAAATTTGGAAAAGAATATAGAAGATTTCAAATGTAAAGTTTTCAATTTTGCAAGATAGAGGTTTCAAGATAGTATTTACAAATATTTCAAAACAATCCAAAAGATTTTAAAAATTATCAAAAAGGAATCTGGAAGGCTGGGAATATTTGAAGTGATTTTTTATTTTATAAATTAATTTTACTAGAATATTTAGGAAGATTTAAAAATATTACAGAAGATTTCAAAAATTGTAAAAAATGATTCCGGAAGATTCTAAAAATTTTTTAGAAGTAATTCGAGTCAATTTAAAAGATATTTAGGAATTAATGGGATTTCGAAGAGATTTAAAATATTTGAAAACTTTGAAATATTTCCGAACATTTGTAAAATATTCTGAAAATTTCTCCAAGCCTCAAAAAGTCCTAAACATCTTTTTAAATACTTGTGCTTCCTGAAATTGTGTAAAATCCTGTTAAATAGAAAGAAATTCCTCATAAATTTTTTCAATGATTTTTCGTATTAAAAATGATTTTTTTCTTCTAAATTATAATTTGCCTATTTTTTTTTATTTTAGACTCGAAAATCTTTTCTAGTTGCAGGTTCAACAATTTTGTCGGAAAGTCGCCTTTTTGGTTACATTTTTTTTAGAAGTTTCATCTGTTTTTTATTGCAATTACAAATGTTTGGTTTGAAATTAATATATTTTTTTGATGAGGATTCAACTATTTTGTTGAAAATTCGTCTTTTTGGACGAATTTAAATCTTTTTGATTCAAAATTTCAAATATTTCTTGGCTTAATTATTAACTGTTATATTTATCGTTGAGAATTCATTCTTTTTTTGGTTGAAAATTCAATTACTTGGTTTAAAATTAAACTACTTCGTTAAAAATTCACATGTTTGGGTAATGATTCATCAGTTTAGTTGATAATTTGTATTTTTTGGTAAAATTCTAATCTTATCGATAGAAAAATAATGCATTTTGTTAAAAATTAAACTACTTAGATGAAAAATAAAGTTTTTGTGTTTTTGGAAAATATTTAATCTCATGTGGTTAAAAATACAACTGTTTAAAAATTAATCTTTTTTAGTTGAGAATTATACTATTTTGTAAAAAATTTATCTTTTTCAGATGAATTTAACTGTTTTTTATCTAACATAAATATGTATTTGAATTGAAATATCAGCCTTTACATTTCTCGTTGCAAATTAATGTTTTCTGTATGAAAATTCATTTATATAACCTGAAAAACAAATAAATAAATAAGGCTAAAAATTAAATAGTGATTCATGATTTTTATTTTGTATTCAATCGCGTAATTGATGACGCTAGTTGTATAAATTTGTTTAATATTGAACATTTTCAATCATTAATTTTTTCACAAACAATTAAAAATGCATTATTTACGAAAAATGATCAAGTTTGAGTTCAAAAAATTCTAGGAATTTGCATGAAATGCAGTAATTAGTTTATTTTCGGTCAAGAAAAATGCCGTAAAAAGAATTATGGTCTATAAACGAGTTTTTTCGAGGTTTTTAATAGGTCTGTTAATATGATCTTTTAATTTGAAACAGTAGGTCACGAGCTTTTTGACGTCGTAAAACTTCTTAACGAGATAACAGTACTATAAGTCTAAAAAATAGGGTGAAAATAAATGATCAGAACACATCTTGCCCTAATTTTTTATTCTATTGAACTCACGTAAAAAAACACTTAACTTTTATGGCTTGTTTTTCAGTTCCCAAGTTACCCTTTTTAATAAAATATTTTATTATACAAATAAAAATATCCCTAATATAGTATGAAATGGATTTCAGTTTCAAATGTTGTTGGAAAATTTTTTTTCAATGATGAATATTTTTTATATTAAGAATTCAAATCATGAATAGACTATAGTATAACGGATGCCAGAATGCTGCTTTATACGGCGTCATAATTCGTTACAAAAACATAATTGCCTCGTTAATTATTATTGCAGTACAACAAAGTTGCATCCAGGTTACGACAGGTGCAGCCACACTGTTAAATTTCACATTTATTACCTAAATTGTTCAAAAGTACTTGACTAACGGCAGCAAAATGTTTTTATTATTTAAATTGCTTATAACGATGATTTTATCAGATTTAATTATAAATGAAAAATAATTTAATAACAACTAATGTGACTGCGTGGATTGAAACAAAATTAAGCATTTATATGAGGAATTTATTAAAAACTTTGCTTCTTATTTTATTTACAATAACATTTGATAAAATTAAGAAAGGATTCACAGAAAAAACATGGAAATTAGGAAAAATTCCTGGAATTTTTGTTAGTTATTGAATTCAGGTCTATACCTATTTCTGAATTTTCTTGAATTCTTTGGAAATATTTTGTATTTTTAAAAATTTTGAAAAATTTGTAACGTACTCTGATAATTTTTAAGGATTTTAAAGCCTTTTTCAGTATGGACAGTATTTACAAAATTCCATTGAATTTTCAACAGCTTTAGAAAGTTTCAAGGGATTTCAAAAGATTACTAAGAATTTAAAATATTTGAGGATATTTTAAAAATGTGAAAGGAATTTTGAATAGGTTTCAATAATTTGAAGGGATTCTAAATTATCTTAGGATATTTCTGAAACATCCAGGGAAGTTTCAAGAGCTTTTAAAAGTTTTAAGGAATTTCAAAAGATTTCAAAGTATTTGAATTATGTTCGGATATTTTTAAAGATTCCAAGGCAAATTTCAAAGAAGTTTCAACATTTCGTAGAAATTTTCAAGGTTCTGAACCATTTTAAGAAATTAAAAAAATTATATTATGAGGTTTTGAAAAATTTCCTAGAATTTCGGAAGATATTGATCGATTACATATAGGACCTAAAAGTTTTTATGATTTATTAAAAGATTCTAAGACATTTTACAAGATTATCAACGTATTTTGATTAATTTTCCAGAATTTCGGGAAATATCATGAGTTTTCACGGGATTTTTTAGTATTTTAAATAATTTCAAAAAATTTACGCACAAGAATTCAGAAATTTCGCAGGATGTTAAAGATTTTCAACTATTTCCAGGTATTATCAAAGATTTTCAAGAACTTTTTAAGATTTTAGAATATATTTGAAAAGATTATAAGGAATTGTCAATTAATTTTAATAAATTAAAGCGGTTTTAAATAATTTTAAAGATTTTAGGGTATTCTGAAAAATGTCAAGGAATTTTCGAGAGACTAAAAAAATTGAATTGAATTGTAAAAGATTTTAAAGGATTAAAACAATATTTTGGCGTATTTTTTAAAATTCAAAGAAATTTTCAAGAACTTCCAAAAATTTCGAGGGATTCAAAAATATTTCCAGGGATTGGAAATATTTCAAGGTATTTTTAAGATTCCCTGGAGTTTTCAATTTATTACAGTAATTTGATGGGATAATTATTCATTTAAAGAAATTCAAAAGAATTGGAAATATTTTTGCTATTTCAAAATGTTCCAAGGGATTTTCAAGAAATTTGAAAAATGTTAAGGAATTTCAAATTTTTATTTGGTTGCAAAAAATGTCCTAAAATTTCGGAAAATATGGAACGATTTTATAGGACCTATAAAGTTTTCAAATATTTTGAAAGTTGCTAAGGGATTTTAGAAAATTTCCAAGGATTTCAATGATTTCAAGAAATTTGAAAATCTCTCAAAGTACTTTAATAAATTTTCCAAGATTTCAGGGAATATCAGATTTCATAGAATTCTGGAGGATTTTATAATATTTTAATGATTTCAAGTAATTTACTCGCAAGAAGTGAGGGATTTCATAAGTTTTAAAGATTGTCGTGAATTCTTATAAATTATTTTGAATTCTTTGGAACTCTTTTAAATTTTTTTACTACATTTTAATGGCTCTAAATGTACTCAATTCTACGCAATGCAATGGATTTTCTTTTGATTTTTTGTTTAATTTATCTTGAATTCTTAAGAATTTTATTAAATCCTTTCGAATTTTCTTGATTTTTTTTATTTTTTAAACTTATTTCAAACTTACTGAATTCAATAACTTGTTTTTATATTTTTGAAATGCTTTCAATTCAATTCAATTTTTTTCTGAATTTTGATAGATCGCATAAAATTCTTTTCATTTCCCTTGAATTTCTATAAATTCACTCCAATTTTACTGAAATAATGGAATTTTTTGTTTTTCCCTATTCATTTGAATTCTTTTGAAATTAACTTGAATTTTTTGAAGCCTCATAAATCGAATTCTTCAAAAACTAAAAGAAAATGAGTCATATTACCAATGCACATTACTCAATTTTTTAGTTAAAAATTTTTCATAACTTTTTCGGTTTTAATAGGTCACTTTTTTTCATTTTTCAAGTAAATTAGGCAATGGCAGCCCTGAGAATAATAAATTATAATTCAAAATAAGTTTATTCCATTTTTAAAGGATTCTATATCAAAAATTATTTACCTAAAAATAATTATTCATTAATTCCAAGAATTGAATTTCCGTCTTTAAATATTTATGGTCAGGGAAAATGAAAAATAAGTCAGGGACAAATTAGAGAAAAGTCAGGGAATTTTTAAAATGAAGTTTTTTAAGTCACCCTGTTTAATTTCTCTTTTGTGAGATTTTTGAAAAAAAAACATAATTGTCCTGTAAAATCGTTCTATATTTTTTGAATATCTAGAAAATCCTTCACAAACCGAGTGGAAATTTGTTTAAATTCTTTAAAATCATTAAAATACCATAAAATAGTTCAAATCATTTGAAATTCCTTTAAATTTTTAATTATCCCATTAAGTTACTCAAATCAATTGAAAATTATTTGGATATTTCGAAAATACCTTAAAATATTTCCAATTCATTTAAATCTTTCAAAATCCCTCGAACATTTGTAATGCTCTTGAAAATTCCTTGGATTTTTTCAAAATACACAAAAATCTTTAAAATTCGTTGAAACCGCTTCAAGCTAATAACATTAATTGAAAATTCCTTGGAAATTTTTTTAAACTCCTAAAATCTTAAAATTTCTTTAAAATCTTTGGTAGTATCTTAAAATATTTGAACATCTAGAAATCCCACGAAATCCCTTAATTCTTGTGAATAGATTTTTTGAAATCAATTAAAATATTATACAATCCCGCAAAAGCTGATGATATTTCCAGAAATTCTAGAAAATTTTAAAAAATTTTTTAAAATACCTTGAAAGCTTTTCAAATCCCTTAAAATCATTCAAAATTCTTGGTAATTTTGAAAATCACTAGGAATCTTACAAAATATCCTGAAACTTTTTAGGTCCCATACAATAGCTTAATATTTTCCGAAATTCTAGACAATTTTTTTAAACCTCATGACAATTTTTTTAATCCTTTAAAATCATTTCAATCTTTGGAAATTGTTTCAAAATTTTTTAATCTCTTCAAAATAATTTGAAATTTTCAAAAATACCCGATAATATTACAAATCTTTTAAAATCATTTGAAATCCCTTAAAACTTTTGAAAATTCCTTCTATGTTTTAAAAATACCCTAAAATCCTTTATAATCTGTGAGAAGTAGAATCAATTTATTTTAGTTTTGATGATGATTTATTCTGCTTTAATTTACTCACAAACAACATTAATGTAGGATGTATAGAGGCCAAGATATTGTTCGAAAAGAAAAAGATTCAACGTTTTTTTAGTGAAAAATCTCTTCAAGACGTCATAACTTTAGAACTATTGATGCTAGAACTTTTTTTTTAATTGTCCAGAAATTTATTAGTTGTTTTTTTGCTTATTAGAAGTTGTACTCAAAATGCACCATAAACGTAAAATTTAACAAAAACTTATGTCTTTCACGCATTTTTTAAAATCCAAAAGGGAGGGGAATGTCAAACAATATTATTCACCTGTGAACTTTTTTTGGCCTCAAAATTAAAGGTTTTTATCAGAGAAATCTTTACTCATTACTTGTTGGTTTGAAAGAAATCATAAAAATTGATAAAAACAACAAATATCGAGTTATTTTAAAAGGGAACCTTAAGATTCGTTATATATTCGGTTTTTATATTCTTTGAGTTTTGGTTCTTTTTCGAGAAACTCAGAAATCGGCATTAGTATAAAGTGTAGTAGGATTTTTGAATTTTTGCCAATTACGCCTACACCGAAAGGGAAATGGCCTAATGGTATAATAATAATAATAATAATAATAATAATAATAATAATAATAATAGTCAGCCACGTTGCATTGAGCTAACTCCCCAACGCAACGAACTATGCGGTTACGTCACCAGTAACACGCAGTGCCACCCACAGTAGGCCTCTCTCAGATGGAGGCCATGGTTCAGTTGAGAATGGCAATAGGACCGAACCGAGGTGACGACCAGGCAATGGCCCCGGACAAACGCGAGAACATAGACTTAAGTGGTCGAACCAACTCCGGAAGGACGTCCTTACCTGTTGGCAAAGAAGTTCAACGTCACGAAGAGGATTCATGCAGAGGTTACATGAACGTTGGGTTAATATGCACCCGGAATATGCTCATAAAACGCCTCAGTATTTAAGAGATCAGGTATCCTTTTTGCGCAAAAACGGATA
>JAABKJ010004477.1:0-24310 GCA_011634705.1 Andricus grossulariae
CCTACAGAGCCATAGAGTAGCTACTAGCTTCTTGCACTTGTTTTCCAGGTGCTCGTTCCATAACAGCTTCTTATCCAAAATTACTCCTAGGTATTTAGCTCGTTTTTTGATTTCCAGTTGTTGTTCTCCAAGTTTCAGTGTACTCGTGGTTCCCCGCTTATACCTTCTGGTGAAAACAACCGCGTCTGTCTAACTCGGATTGATCGATGGTCCAGTTTTCTTTCCCCATAAATCCACTATCATCAGTGCTTGCTGCATTACTCCG
Source organism: Andricus grossulariae (assembly GCA_011634705.1). Taxonomy (NCBI): domain Eukaryota; kingdom Metazoa; phylum Arthropoda; class Insecta; order Hymenoptera; family Cynipidae; genus Andricus; species Andricus grossulariae. Next base: position 266 of record JAABKJ010004477.1, read on the forward strand.
AAGAGTGCATCCAGATCCTGGCCGCGCGCGATAACTAATATATCGTCCGCATAGCCTATGACGTTGTGACTGACTCGAGAGTAGATGCAGTAGTTCATCCACTACTAGGCACTACAGCAAGGGCGATAGAACTCCTCCCTAAGGACATCCCGAGTCAACGGTTCCGCATAGAGTGGTATCACCCTTAGTCGTGGTTAGATTCCTGTTGGCCAGCATGTGGCACGTCCATTTTTTGTTTACTTGAGCCCGATTCTGCCTTTTTCATAGTAAGCGTTTACAAGGTCTACTATTTATATATTTCGGGGTACGAGCATCCACAGCTTTTTCACTGACATGTATGACTGCAAGTTTTTAGTTGTCTTGACTTTATCATTATTAATAGTCTCTTCTGGTGCTTCCGAGAAACGTTTTTTTTTTTTTTTTTTTGAAAATGTAATTTTCGATTTCGGCTTCGATGGGAAAATTGAATCAGTAGTTTCATCAGCTGCAAGCAGAGGGCTTCGTCGACAAGAACCATGTTTTAGCGAATTGGAAATCTAATTACGATACGTAATTGGTGAAAATTCGGTTGATGATGGAGAAACATGGATATCGGCTGACGAATTTTCCTTGTCTTCGACATCGATCTAATGATCACCAGTTTCTTTCCAAGGAGAATCTTTAGTTTTTATAGGCAGAAACAACACAGTTCGCAAACATGATCTTCAATGGAAAGTGTAAACAACAAATAGATAACTCATAATAGATAACTGGTAATTATTAATCGAAATCCTTTGGATTAGTGTCAAGTTCAGTATAGTTTTTCAAATATATAACTTACATAAAACCGATCATATTGGTCCGCCTTGGAACCGTCATTTGAAATTGTTTATTTAGACTCCAGATTCAAAATCAGCGAGCCGAAGAACCCCCATGTAACACTTTTCAATTGAATCTGTTTTATTTCCCTTTCCGGTCCACCATCTTGGATCAAATATTTTCAATTTAAAAATTTGGACTTTGGATTTGAGTTGGAAACTAAAGCCTCATTGTTAGTCGACATTGGGGCCGACATTGATATAATAAAATTAAATTCTTTAAACGAAGAATTATTAATAACAGATAGCAAATCTATCGAAATTGCAAAAATAACGCCAGTTAGAATCTCTACTATAGACATTTTGAAATAGACCTTAGAAAATTCTATGGTAGTTTTCCATAAAGTTTCACTAGATTTTCCAATCAATACGGACTGCATTTTAGGACGAGAATGCCTTTGTCAAGAAAATGCAGTCATTTCATTTTGGCATAAAACAATAGTAACTTACTGCAGCCCTACAAAATCAATCCCCGTCATCGAAAATGAATCAGAAATCGTTCAAGAACAAATATATGACTATAAAGGAACAGAGCTAGAAAAAAATCGTATAAAAGCAAGAATTAAACAAGCGATTCCCATGGACATTTTAAACACTGAAGTGAAGGAAGGATATCTATCTTTGATAAAAAATGAAGAAGGATTAAGAATGTGAAAAACCTTAGTGTAAAATTGAAATTGAAATTGTAACGTTTACGTAACGTATTGTAACGAAATTGTAACCAGGAGATGAACTTGACGAGTACTCAACGGATAATGAGTACACACACGCAGAAAATAGAATAGAAGCAATTAGGATTTTATTCATTTATTATTTATTATTTATTACTATTTTACTATTTTTATTATATTTTTTTTTATTTTATTATTAATTTATTTTAAATGAAGTTTTTAGAACCAGATTTTCTAAACAAAGAAAATAAAGAGTATGTCAAAGAGATAGTGAGAGAATGTCCCGATGTTTTTCATTCGACTAAACCCATCTGACGATATTCCAATTCATATTAGACCTCATCAATGTATCAAACTGGAAAGAGAAAATACATGGTAGTGATGGGCTTCCGATTATTATATTAAAAAAACGTTGGCGATGCTTATCCACTTCCAAACATTACCAAAATATTAGATCGTTTGGAAACAGCACGACACTTTACATTTTTGACCTAGCCCGCGGATTTCATCAAGCTGGGTTAAATCTGGCCGGTAGACCGAAAACTGTGTTTTATTTCTAAACGGGCATTGCGAGTACATTAGGATGCCTATGGGTTTGAAAAACTCCTCTGTAACATTCCGACGTTTATTGGATCAAATTCTTTTAGAATGACAAGATGCTGAATTGTTTATTTACCTTGGCGACAAAGTAATTTATGCAAAAACCGTAGAAGAACATGGGAAAAAGGTGAAAAGCCTCGCTAACAGGTTAAAAGAGGCCACTCCCTCAATTCACCAGACAAAAGTGAATTTTTTCACAAAGAAATCACTTATCTGGGCCATATATTCAGCAGTAAAGGAGTAAAGCCTGACCCTGAGATAATCGAAGCTGTGCACAAATTTCCCATACCTAAACATCCTAAAAACATAAAACAATTTCTAGGCATAGCTGGATACTATAAAAGGTTTATTAAATATTTCGCGCTAAGAACAAAGCCTTTAACGAATATTCTAAAGAAAGGAGTAGTTTTTATTTTGGGTTCAGCAGAACAATAAAGTTTCAAGGATTTAAGAAAAGTTTTATGTGAAGGTCCTATTTTTTTAATTTATTAATATTATTTATATTATATATATATATTTTGTGAGTCAAGAAAAAAAGTGAATAGATTTCCTTATATCATATTTTTTCTTTGTTTTAAGCATTGTCCAATGCAATTATTTAACTAGTAAAAAAGAATGTTTAGCAGTTTTATACGTAGTGGAAAAATATCTGAAATACGTTTATGGAAAATAGTTCACACTAGTTAGTGATCATGAACTATTGAAATGAATAGACTAAGTAAAAGACCCTGTACAACTTTAATACATTTTGCGATTCAAATTAAGAGACTAGAAATACTCTTCAAAATACATGCCTGGATAATTGAACGGTAATGCTCACGCATTTTCTAGAAGCCCTATTTTAGAATTCCCATCAGATGAAAGTGAATGTGAAAGTAAAGAGAAGCTTTCCAGTGCCCACCCGTTAAATAAACTAAGACATAGCGCGACCAGCTAAGGCTCCTATCAGACCCGTTACATCTGCAATTCAAACATTTTTGCCGCAACGCCTCACAAGACGCAATCCAACTTACTTGAGGCAAGCGCGTGATATTTAATCGTGCATAATCACGCGCACTTGCCAAATTCATTTGATCCTATGTGATATTTATGATAATTGCGCTACTGACGACTATGTAGAGAGCACAAGATAACTAAAAGTGCACTACCATGGATAGACAAGAACTCGGTGGATATCAATAATGTAATGAAGCTTGGATAATGTGAAACCATCCATAGATTTGACCGATGTAAGATAATTATATAGTATCCTTTAATTAATACACATGTGTTTACTCAAGATTCAAACCCTTCAAAATAATGATAATTTTAAAACTAAATATCATAAGATATATAGGTAATAAAGTATAGCTAAAGTTTATCATACTGACAACCGTGGGATTTCAGCTGTAAACACGTCTCAAGACCGTGAGATAGATGGTTACAGTCTGCGATGGACTCAATAGGACGACTCAGAAGGATTCTCGTGCATCTTGAAGACGCGGAGCGACCCAAAGACGACTGCCCCATGTACTTTTTCCGCAAGTGTCTTAGCATTTCGTTGACACGCATGAATGCTTTTTAGGCTATTGAGCGATGAAAGCTTGGCAACTCCAAGAGCACCGGTGATTAGGACGACAAGCTTAACAGAATGTTCCGAATATAACTATCACAAATCCCTTATACCTATTTTTCTATTCATTGTCCTTAGCTGTGATGTTCTTATTGGCTTGAGCCGAAAATTCGATAACGAACACGGTTCGTTTCTCGAAGTCAAGGAGAAATATGTCAGGCCTCGAGTGCGTGATAGAAATAATTGTTGAGATGGTAATCAAGACCTCTTAGTGCCGCGTTGTGCCTTCGGCTTTTTGGCCAGCTCAGGTATGTATAGGTCTCTCCAGTGCCATGGTGTCGTATAGCGCTTCTGTGAATGAGCCCAGGGTTTTAGGGGACGTCATTCATTTGTCCTTGCTTCAAATTAACCCTGGCACATTTTTCTAACCTAAACTCCATTACAATCTCCCGAGCGTACACCTTAACAATTCCTAGAGCTAGATCTAGTTGCGCCTTATTGTTAGCATAGATCTTGAGATCATCCAAGTAAAATACCTTATGCTTTCGATATCCGGGTTTGCCGCAGAAGTACTCTTGTAAATGGCGAAGTGCGAGAGATAGTGGCTATAATCTGCGGTAAAAGAGGAAAGGGCTCATGATGTCGCCCTGGAAGTATCCTCTCAAAAAAGATGACGTTGTTATTTGTCACACGATGTTTTCGAGATGAAATAGTTAATCTGGTTTTTCAAAGCGGCATCAATCTCTCTATGTACCTTATTATATGTGAATGAACCTTTGAGCTTTCCAACAGACAGATGATAAGTCTATGAGAGGTTAAATCCAAAGGTTTCCAGTAGTCAATCCAGACCTTTGATACATGTAGGCAGCGCTGGTTGGATGATGCGTCTTTACAGACACTGCTATCGATGAGCAGGTCCTTCCACCTTTCTGCTACGCCTTTCTTTGAACTGCGTTGTTCGTGCATCTCTCGCCACACAGGTCGGATTGTCCGAACAATCCTATCACTTAGAATAGCTGTGAAGGTCTGATACGAAGTATTCAGATAAGTTATTGGCCTGTCATTCTTAGGGTTAGACAAGTTGTTTACCTTTAGGATGAGCAATGTGCGCCCTTTCAACAAACACCCCAGAATGAGTTCTTCCGACTGTAGATATGAGGTGAAAATTCTGGCCAGATGCTGGTGGGTTGAAGGAAACTTCTTTCACCAGAAGGTCTCGATACCATATAATCCCGGAGAGGAATAGTTCTTCCTGCCTCTCAATACTTTTTTCAACTTCACGGTAGTGACAGATAGGCATTCCTCCACAGGTGTTATGAGGCCAATGCACAGCTTGTTGAAGCTATGCAGGTGTACGACAGTAACTGGAGGGTCTTGGAAGAATCGAGATGGGTAAGATAAAAACTGTTTATTCGCTCTGATCTACCTCTCCCTCTGCTCTAGACTTTTCCAAGCGTCAGATAGTACCCGTATTATGTAAACAATATGCTGCCTGATGTGTAGCAGCTTTGACTTGTTAAGTGTGTGATGACGGATCCACAGTTCACGCGCGAACTATCGGATCCTGGCAGTGAAAGTCCTGCCAGATGTTATTTAGTCAATCACACAGTAAAGCGGAACGCCTACTGTCTTGCCCAGACTATCTTCGTGCTGAGCTAATGCATTCGTCTTTTCATGTTATAATCAACCGTTGGTTTTGTTTTACGGTTTGCTTCCGCCAAAGTTCTCGCTGCATTATACACACTACAATTGATGGTCCAGGGATCGGCCTCTTCGAAAAAATCTGCGCGAAGCGCGTCATCCAGTTCAGCTAGGTCTTTCGGCTTAAGAGAAACCTTTCTGCTTTCGGCTTGTTTTGGCAGCGGTTTAGCAGGCGCTACGGTTATATAACCCCTTTTTCGGAGGTCCTCAGCACGGTTTCACAGAAGTTCATGCGAACAGTACGAGAACTCTGAGTGTTTCTCGCACCATTGAGCATGTAGTCGCGTGATGTGATTTTCTCGTCGAGCATACCGTCGCCACATCTAGCATCTAGGGCACGTACTATCTAGTTGTCCAACTCATGCGGGAACGACCTACACCCAAAGGCACAATGCGGCACTGAGAGTGCTTTATTACCTTCTCTATCACACTTGCAACATTAGCCCTGATACCGCTATGCCAAACGCTCCTAGAGATATAGAGTTAATTGTTGAAATGAGAAGTGCCGCACATACTGAAACTTTACATTCTCGAAAATTATTCCAATCGCGCACTCGAGGCCTCACATAGTTCTCCTTGACTTCGAGAAACGAACCACGTTCGTTGTTGAATCACCACAACATCACAGCCAAGGAGAATGAAAATAAAGGGAGGTATAAAGACCTTATAAGGGAGCTACGACGATCATACCCAGAATATACGGTCAAGCTAGTCGTCCTGATCACTGGTACTCTTGGATGTGCCAAGCTTTCACTGGATTGTAGTCTGAAAAGCATCCCTGTCTGTCAAAGAAATGCTGAGACACTTGCGGGGGAAATTCAGAAGGCAATCGTCATTGGGACGCTCCGTGTCCTCAGGGTGCACGAGACTTCTGTCGGATCGTCGTATTTAGTACATCGCAGATTTTAAACACCTCTCTCACGGTTGTGAGACGTGTTTACAGCTGAGACGATACATCGATTTTGCCTGGAGCGGATGCAAATTTTGTAGAATGGCACTTGCTCCCGGAGAAATCCCGCGATTGTCCTCTTGACAAACTTTTAATCATATTCCATCAAAAACAAGGGTTAAACAACCAGCGCAGGGTCCTACTGGGAGCAAATGTCACCTAAAAATGACACCGGGTCCTAGTAGAACCGCCGTCAATCACACATATGACCACATCTCACGACCGTGAAATTGGTAGTCACAGGGCTCGATAAAATCACAACGACAGGCCGGCGAAACCCTCATGTATCTTGAAGACACGAAGTCACCCAAGAATGAAAGCTTTCTGCATTCATCTCGCAAGTGCCTTGACTTATTTTTGGCACGCGGGTATGGCTCCAAGGTTACGAACTAGTGATAGTTTCGCACCTCCGAAAGCACCAATCACGAGGACAATTACTTTAACCGAATATTCTGGGTACAGTCGTTGCATTTCCCTTTTAAGGTCTTGACACCTCTCCTGTTTTTCCTTCTCCTTGACAGTGATGTTGTATTCAGACGGAGCCGAGAATTTGATCACAAATATAGTTCCTTTTTCTCGAAGTCTTGGAGAACGATGTCAGGTCTCGAGTGTGCAACGGAGACTACTGTCCGAAAAACGTAGTTCCAGAAAATTTAGTACCTCTCGTTTTGGAGAATTGATTCTATCACCCTCGGAGATGGTAATAAAGCACTCTTAGCGCCGCATTATGTCTGTAGAGATACATCATACCCGCGTAACGGGACACCCAGATAGTGAGTGTTCCAGGTACTCAGCGTGTGTATGATATGCTCTGCACCTATCACTGGGAACTTCTTTATATATAATGCGATCACGGTATACTAAGGTGAAAATGACACCGTCCTGACACGCGAAAATAAAACACTCTGTACCTGAATTAGGCCCTGATTATCTGAGGACAGCAAAAATTTGCTCCTTCGACAAGGACTGTTTTTCTACATTTCTTTGAAAGTTTCCGTGCATTTTCTTATCGAGTAGCCTTTTAGAAATAAAGCATCTACATGGAATAATGCACTTTCCTCACTTCTGATGTTGAAATTCAGTCCAAGGGTCTCAGCCGCCTGCTCCGCGGATTCGTAAAGAAACTCTCCTTTGCCAATCGTATCTTGTTCCCTGCCCATTTTTAGGAGAGTATCTCTGCCACTTTCAACGATGTGAGCTGTACGGAGAAAACCTCGGTTATCAATACATTGTAGATTCAGAAGTCCACCTTGACGGCGTGAGATGCATAATCGCGGAAGGAACGAATTGATATACAAGCTCTTATGCATATGCATGATCTTACGTTTGGCGATATCAAGGGCTGTAAGCTCGTTCCTCGTCCATTGAACCACCCCAAACGAGTTGAGTATAACTGGGACGGCAAGCATGTTAGTCGCACATACAGATTCGAAGACCAAATCTTTTGAAGAAGATGCTCGTATTTGCTTCGGATAGGCCCCATCACTGATTTTACGTCATGAATGAATGAAATGCGGCATCGTGATGATATCTCGTAGGAGACCGAACTCTGGACCATCAATTGTTCAATTTATGGTCCAGCGAGAGCTTCGTGTGATTTAAATCGAAGAATAAAACCAACGATGGATCGAAAGACCAAAAGACGCTTGCATCAAATGAACAAGAAGATTGGATGAACTGAAAGAATTAAAATTTTCGCGCTGACCCATCGCGCCTCTTGAGCGATCTCACTATTTCTGTCAAAAATCCACCTAGGACCGACGAAACCGACACTTTTTGGGAGAGGTATACAAGAAATACCGAAGAAAGGTGACATGTCCAACCCAGAGAATTACTGGCCAATAACTTGTTTCTTCACGCGGTATAAGATCTTTACAGCTATCCTAAACGACAGAATTGTTCGAAGAATTGTGCCTGTGTGAAACAAACTGTACCAACAACGTGGCTCGAAAAAATGTGTAGCAGGAGCTGGCGCGAAACAGCAAAAGTGAATCTTTTCCACAATCGATTGATGCAACCACTGAAATTTGGGCTTGAACGTACTTCATTGTTTGCGTCTAGTTCCTTCACTCGCTCATTGGGGGGTCAATTGTTGCGCCTGAGTCGAGTCCTGACACTGAGGTTAAAAGCCTAATATCTTTAAACTTTCCCGTCACCAGTGTGAAGAAGTAAGTTTCACCACATCGAGTCATCATCGATCGTAGAATCGATCCCTTTTACTGTGTCGCGCCAGGGTTCCGAAATCTAATTGCTCGCGCGGGTATCACAGAAACTAGATTTACTATGAGCCCTCTGCTCGTTTTCATCACATATCTGCCACTATCTTTCGCACTATACACTTCTCTGAGCACCTCTGCGGCGACATTAATCATCAACAATGACCTGAAGATCTATGTTGACTAAAACATCACTGACACGGAGAAACGAGGAGTTATCAAGACCTTAAAAGGGAGCTGCAGCGACTGTATCCAAAATATTCGCTTAAAGTAATTGTCCTTGTCGTTGGTGCACCCCGAGTTGCGAAACTATCACTGGTTCGTAACCTCATAGCCGTATCTCTTTTTTATTTTGTCGTGTCCAGCCACCTATCTCACGGTCGAGTGGAGTGGCCATAGGTGTGATTTACCGCGGTTTAACTGGAAGTCAGTGTCATTTTCATAGATAGCAGTTGCTCTCAGTACGACCATAGGGTGGTTGTTTTACCTGTTTTTTGAAATATGTATATAAACCAATGAATTTTAATATTATTGACGTTTTATATTCAATATACCATTTAAATGATAATGTACACTACACGGTAAACAACTGAATGATTAGGCATATAGTCAGACGTGCTATAATTGAAAGCGTCTCAAAAAATACGTTACCTACAGTTAAGTTCATTATATAGAATCCATATTCCTGAAAGAGTAACAGAGGAAACAAACGATCACTGTGAGCATCAGTAAAGGGGACTTATTAGTTACTCGTGCGATCATTCAGCAACAAATGTTCTTAATAACATTTTGGCATCAAACCATAAACACCCTATCTTTATAATAGAGATCAAGAACTATTTAAACCCCAGAGTTACCCCTAACGAAGAACCACTCTGAATAAGCAGTAAATCTATAATTTTACTGTGAAATAGTTAACGAAGTATTAGGTTACGACTTTCGGTCGTCGTACGAGTCACATTCCGGATAATGTACGCTGTTCGAACGTTCGTGAAAAAAACTCAATATCGCATCTGCCCCCGATTATTTCGTGCAATTCAATTCATATGAAAACACTTAGTAGAATTTCGTTGCCGTTCTACAAAGTATCGGCGATATAATCGAAAAATCAATATCCCTTGTCCGTTCTGGAACAGAAATGTACATTTAAGTGTTACTGTATCATTTCAACTGTTTAACTATTGCCTGAATTGTAATAAACAATTTTTGTATTGAAATATGCGTCATTTGTTTCAAATATTACACTGACACTATCTCCATAGGGTTGCTAGTAAAAAACTACCCACAACAAATAATAATCTATCAGCTCTTACCAGCCTAAAGTAGTCAGCAATACTGGTCTCTCTCATTCTCATATTTCCAAACTACTCTCGCCTCGGACTCGGGACCTATCTAAAAACCAGACCTGCAGTATTTACAAATAAAGTTCCAACAGGCAAATCTGATACTTCTAAGCCTTCAGCTTTAAGAATGCAACGACCAATAAATTCGAAAACCAAGGATGGCAGTCAACCTGCAGCCCCTTTTTCTAGATATACCAGCAGCTTGAACAAGAGCACTATCGGTAAGCGTTTGTTTCGTCGTACGGTAGAAGTACCGATTCGTAAGATAATCTTGATGATTCCTATAAATCTACCCCTCCTATTCTTTAAAAGCACCGCAGTGTCCTTTCCAAGAAAGATATGCTTCCCAGACTAAATAGTCGCAGAGAAAATTAAACCTATTGAAGAGTAAATTGTGTACATCTTCTCTCGGAAGATTACCAATTCAGCACACCGATAGGACGACTACTCATAGATATAGGGGCTATTGACCCTCAAGAAATTAAGGTAAAACGTCATAAGCTAGGTTCAGCCATGATAAACCCTAGATGTCGTTGTAAAATTTATACGGTGATTATCAAACACAATCGTTTTGATAAGGTGCGTAAAAAAATGTAAGGCTCGGGTTTCGCAACTTATAAATTGCATCAAGACTATAAAATATATAATCTTACAAAATTTCGAGTCAAGAATATTTGACAGAAACTTTGCCAAGAAGTAAACATCTACACGTAATAAAAGATATATTTGATTTCATTGACATCAAAATTGTAGTTTGCCATGGGAATGTGTGCGTACCTTCAGAAAAATATCGCGAACAAACAATAACCGAAAAGCACCAAATCAAGATTGGAGGACACGAAGGATATAACCAAACATACATAAGGATACACTACCTTCCGAAATTTCCGGTACGGTCAGCGTGAGTACTATTAAAAATCACTGCTGACTTCGAAACGTGAGAAGATTCCACGTAAGAAGTTTTTAAACAAAAATGTAAAAATTTCTCGAAGTTTTTACCTCGAAATCAACATGCGGCATGACCTACGAAATATGTATGAAAAATCTGAAATTCGTGCAAGACAATATTCCAAGTATTCTTCATTATATAGGCAAATAAAACTTGAAAAATTTAGACGGGTTATTGAGATACAACTAAAAATGTCCATGCGTGTCTTTGCCGAGGTGTTTGCCAACTAAAACTCGTCGCAGACACACTTTGACATTTTTAATCGTATCTTGGGAACCCATAAATATTTTTGAAGTTTTATCGACTTGAATTAAAGATAAGATTTCAAAGACTATGTGATATGAGCCTACGATTTTTTTTACAAGTTGTTTAGGTCATGCAAAAAGTTGAAGTCGAGGTACAAAGTTTGAGAAATTGCATTTTATTTTTAAACTTCTCACGTAGTCTATTCTCTCCAAAAGTTCCAAAATATAACTATTAGAGTTCATTCGCCGTGGAATTTATTAAGCTTTCCAACGGTTAAAAAAGAAATGTCTCTCCTTTTTTGTACGAGCAATCACGTTTCAAAGTTAGCCGTGATTTTTAATACTACTCGCGCTGGTCGTACCGACAATCTCCAACGGCAGTGTTAGTGAAAAATGTATGTGAACAGGAATAAAAGAGAAAGTCCCTGCATTTGTGCAAAAATGTGAGACTTGCCAAGAAAAAGAAATCATTCGGGTAAAAACTCACGAACCTGTGGTAATAACAGACACACACGTAGATACAGTTGACAAGATATCTCTTGACACTGTAGGACAATTACCTATCCCCCCAGATGGAAATCGACACATTCTGGCTATTCAAGATAACAATAATTCAATATTATTAGATGGGGCAAGTACTTTTATAAGTAACCTTATGATAAAATTTTCCAAAATATTTGGAATTAACGAAATAACTACTTCCGGGTACAAGCCTCAATCGAATGATTCCTCCGAGCGAAGTCATGCGGTACTAGTCGACTACATTTGATCCTATGCTTATAATTATGACGATTGGGATAAATTATTACAATTTGCAATGTCTTCCTATTATACTTAAATTCATGAAGCGAAAAAATGTACACCTTCTGAATTCATTTTGGGGAAAACTGCACGTACTACTAGTTCGTTCACTTCTAATGAAAAAATAGAAAATTACGAGTCGTACTTTAAAGTACTGAGAAAAAGATGATCTGAAATCAAAAACGTAGCCGCAAGCCAATTGTTTAATGTAAAGCGTATATCAAAGCAAGCATATGACCGAAAAGTAAAAGTTTTGCTGGAAAAGTAGGAGATAGCGTATACGTAAAAAGAGAAACAAATTAGACACAAAAATCACGGTCCCTACAAAATTGTAGACTTATTGGATAAGCATACCGTGTTCCTAGAAAACCTAGACGAAAAACTATTCAAAAGCATGTACATAAACTGAACGTTGATTACGAATAAACATAAATAAAATAACTTAATATCATTGCATTTTCCTCCACAGGATGGCTGATTTAATTATATTAACCAAGCTGCCCAAGGGGCAAATCTATGCCTGTACGATCAAACCCAAGGGAGAAGTAAAGGGATTGAAATTCCCTGCCTGTGAGATGGGTCCTATGGTCGAAATCGACGGGGGGCCCGGCTGAAATGCGTCCTCGCCCTCCGTTCATTCTTTCCCTCTCCACTCGTCGCTTTACTTATCTTCCTTCCCTTATTATTTCCCAAGTTTTCCCTTCACACTTTTTCCAGGCTTAGAAATGGCAGCGTTCTCTACTATAATACTTCATACTTTTGATGCTGGCGTGTTTGCAAAATGTAGGGAAATATGTATTGTGAATAATAATAAGTCAATAATACATCAAAAATAATATTAAAATAGCTTGCTATGTTCATTATATTTTCATACAACCTATAGAGGTAAAAATTTGCACGATACTTTACGAACGAATTGGAGCCTAGTTATGAAACCTACTTGCAAAGACAATGTTGTATCAATAAGAAATTGTTCTTTCTCTAAAATTTCTCATCTCCTCTGACCACTGCTTCACATTTCTATATAAGTGACGGCCTAAACTCATATGGTGGTTGAATTGGCTTTAGTTCTTCAGTAAAAAACGTTTCAACTTCGGATAGATCCAAAAAAGCAAGACCAAAAAGGTTTCTCAAAAAAGAACTGATTTTCAATTTTGCGTTGTTATATTCATTGCTCAATCCGAGTTCTTGAATTTTACTCAATCAGTATTGACCTGAATGAAATCTACAACCTTTAATAGAGATGGAACCGTCAAATACTACGCTGATAGCTACTTGTAAGAAGAAGTGACTGTGATTATAGTTAATGATGGTTTCAACTTTTAAGGTAATTATCTTCTTTCTGGTCAGGTCCGCCACTCGACTAGTGGGAGAGGAGAGAGAGGGAGAGGACTACTATTTGGCTGGGCCCCTCGTCCATTTTGATCATACGATGCAACTCAATGGCAGCCTTGAAATTTGCCAAGGGGCCTTAAGAAAGCTTGACAACCGAATACGTTTTCGCTAAACCTGTTTTTAGCTTACATCGAACCAAAGAACCCCCTCATGATAGATTATTTTATGTAAAATGTATAGTAGAGGACTGTAATAGCGAAAACTTGTTTATTAGCAATCAGGAGACAAGAATTCGATTAGCTGAACATTTTGCAGGTAATAAAATTCTTAAAAAACTTGAGGAAGTTAATTATTTTTCCGAATAAAATAAAACTGAAAAGGAAATCGAAGATATCTACAAGATCCGTCTAGATAACGAAACCAAAATGTTATTCAAACTTGTAACATTACAGTTATCTTGATTCATGAATAGACAATTCCCGGCCTGTTAAACATTTAAAAACTGCCAAAATATAATCTCAGAGGTCACAAGGGACTCCAGGACTAATATATTTATAAGTTTAGGGAATAATTGGCTCATTCGCTTGTTTTTCCATTTTTTTTTGTATATATGTAACTCCTGAGAGCTCTAATATCATCGGGATCCGTGTCAGGACATCAATAACTCTGAAGAATATTGAAGAATCTCAATCATCTGATCATCCTGTTAGAGTTGCGACAGTAAGAATTCAAATGCTCGCGCCCTTTCCCAAAGAAAAAGGCTGACAAGATCTTTAAAAAACGAACTTCGATGAGAAATATGCGGGAATAATTTTTTGCTCCTAGACTGCTCCAAAAAATGCTTTAGAAACTTATTCGAGACTTCCCCACCTGGTTTGAAATCCAGTTTAGACCTGAACTCTGCAAAAGTTTCGTTCGTAGATTGCATCCGTTAGGATAGGAACCCTGTAGCTCAAGTTTGGACATAAAACTTGTCTTGTATTTGGCACCAGGTTAAATTCTAAAGATTTCAAGTAGATTTGTAAGGAAACTATATCATGTTCGAGGATATTGCTTGAGATTACGGACGTTAATCTAATATCATCGCAATTAGGATGTGCTCGCCTAGAATAAAATGAGGAGACTGATAATTCTTTATAACTCTAGCGGAATTTTACTAGCTACCTTGGTGTCGTCTACTTGCTCTAAGGATTCTGCGAATTGAGGCCTAGTTAAGCGTACGCAACTGATCGATATTTGGAGACGAATTCCCGAAGCTATGGCAGGAATCGCTTTTTTTTTTGCATTGCGATTTCCTGATGGAAAGACCTGCTTCGACTCTTTGGATTCTTGTCCTCGAAATTCTGAAGTTGCCGACCTACTTTTTACATTGAAGGCTTCCCCAGGATTTATACTCCACCTAGCAGTTGCCTTTCTTGTTTTTAATCCAAGACGTCGTAAATCCTGTACTTCGATTCAGCCGGTAAGCCTTTTGTTTCAATTTCTTAATCAAACCTCTAGGCACGTGCCGCGAAATAAAGTTTAAAAATGGCTCTTTGTGAGAAGTCGTCTCTTAGAGCAAATTTATAATATTAAGAACTAAATTAAATTCTACAAAAGTATCGTTAAGATTTTCCTAAGAATAATTAATTGGTTATTAATTCAAGAGGTGGGTTAGAAAACTAAAGCGTGATACTCAGTTTGTTCTCCATTTTTCTTTATTGTGAGTGAGATTACTATTGCTCGATTATTATGTGCCCCTATTCCCGAATTAATATTGTTTGCTGACTTTCGATTCCTCCCATTTTGCTGATATTTAAGTAATTATTTCCACCCGTTGACGAATCAAAGCCCATATTTTGCCGATATGAAATCCTCAATTTTGCCGATCTGATTCTCTTGATTCTACGGATCACAAAATCATAATTTTTCCGATCTGAAATTCTCAATTTTGCCGATCTCACATGCCCTTATTACCGATTTTTTTCGATACCGGATAGAACAACTATGTAATTTTACAAGAGCTTTAAAATTAGAAATTCGCCATTTGTGGAGGAATAAATACAATTAGCATTTTAAGCAGATTCTGATTTCGATGTTGTAAAAGAATATGTTTTGAATAAATGGTTATTGTTACTATTTTGGAAATGTTGAGTAGTCATTTTTAGAAATGAGAAACCTTCCTCTTGTGTGAATCACCCTCTCTCCCCAAAAATTAAGAAAAATGTGCTAGTTAGACAATCCGGTACATCACACTTTGAATAAAATTCACTTCAGGATGAAAACAATAGTATCGCATGTTTTTCTGACGAATAGTTTTGAAGCCTTTTATCCAACAAAGATCGTAAATTTTTGAAGAATTCTTCTGACGTTTTGATCCAAGAATGATCGTGATATTTTGCTCAGAGGTAATTTTTTAGAATTTTTCAGTGGAAAGCTGGTCTAAGAATGACCTAGCCTCCTGGCAAGCTTTTCTGAAGATAGGAGATAAATTTGTTAATGATTAGAAAATTCAATGTGTGATGCCGAAGTTAAATGTGACCAGAAATATTAATTGATGAAACGTCAGCATTACAAACTATATATGTAAGTGAAAAAATTCCTGTGAATATTGTTATTTGAGAGGACCCACCATGAATTCCTGTATCAAAATCATGAAACGAGAAAGGTGCATTCCCGAGCAATAGGAGGTTACAGAGAAAGAATTATGGGGCTCCTTAAACGAGCCAGAAAATGACAATCTAATATACTCAACCCTATAAATTTGGTCACTAAAACTAGCTTATCAGCGTTCATATAACACTGCTAGCGTACCTGTAGGAAACTACATACACCAACTCTTCATCGCGGGCGACGAAACAGTTTAAGAAGGATAGAAAAAGCCACTTCATTTTCCTCAATTTTAGTTTAGAATATAAAGATTCAAAAACTAGCAAAAGCTACTTGCCTTACCTTCACCAAGCAAATATGAGCTGCAGCATAACCAACATGCGATGACATCACTAGTGGAGCCATGGCCATGTCAAGTATAGTCACTCAATCTTATCACGCTAAAATTCCAAGCGCAATGCAAGGGTCCGCCCGAGAACGGAGTACATACAAAATAACTACCTTAAATTGTTATAAGGAAAACTTATAGTTCTTGAATTTAGTTATTCGTACATCCGTATTAGAAATATGAAGTCGAGACAACAAAGGATTGTAAACATACTTTGGTTGAAGATGCGTACATGTGATACAAATTAGAATATAGGTATATTGAAAGTAGCTGAAGCAGGACTCACGAAAGCTCATGGTATTGACACTCCTAAAACAACTACCTTCTACAGATTTCTGTTCATTACCTACGCACTAACTCAAAATTTACACGACCAGATCATAAACAGAAAACATATGAAAGTAGAGATCAACTCACTGGAGCCATGCTTTCAAATTTCATTAAAAATAACAACAACAAAAGTGCACACTTTGAGTGGCGAACCAGCGATCTCAGGTGTATGAGTCCAGAGGGCAACCAGTGAGCTACGGAACGTTTGGACAGTTCGGTGCCAAGTATCCGTTACTCCTAGGAGCTGGAAATGTCTCATAAACTCGAACAAATGTATCAGTCATTTCGGTCCAAATCCAAACTTTTTCAGGAATGCAATAGGTACAGTTTATCTTATGAGAAAAAGGAAAATCAAAAGTCAAGTGTACAATTTTGAATCTTCCAAATTTAAGAAATTTCATCAAAATTTCCGCAATTCAAATTGAAAAATTCTTAACTTGCAAAAATTTTGATGGTTAAATGTTAGATTCAAGACTCAGTAATTTTAAACATGTAAAAAATTCAATATTTTGAAATTTCGGAGGGTCACAAATGGAAAATTCATGAATTTTGAAAATATAGAATTTCAAATTATTCAATTTTTAAGATTTGTTTTTTAAAGGTATGTCAGTTTGAACATTTGTTCAAATAGTTCAAATTTGAAGATTGACAATTTGATATTCTTTAATTTTGACGATATGAAATGAAAAATTGCCCATTTTGAGGATTAGTAATTTTATAGAGGTATAAGAAAATAAAGAAAATTTTAATAATCGTGAGTGCGAGAAAGTTTCTTTTTTTTTCAAGTGCAATTGCAAATTAAATTGAGTCAGGCATAAGAATTTTAAAGAAATTCAGCAGCTTCTTCAAATAAAAACAATCAAGAGGCAAATAATAAATCAGTATTGGTTGAACCAAAAACACTTGCGATCGTTTGGTAGGAATGAAATTTGGCTATTTTCAAACCACACGAGATATGTTAGTTCAAATAGCACAAAAGTTATATCAATTACGTATATTTATTATAAAAACCAAAAAAAACAGACCTAAAAATAAAAACCGAATCAAATAAACACAAAGTTGAACATAAAAGTAAGAATTAAATAGGTGCGGCGTCATCCAGGTCGCCTTATAACGACAGTACTTTCGGTTTTGGAGCTGAAAAAATAGAAAATTAGAGTAATTAAAGTATAAACAAGAACAAAGTAAATATTAATAGGGTCGCCACCCTTAAATTTTTTCACAATACTGGAATCCAAGAGAGACACTGGACGCCTGTCTTTCGGGCGCAGTTTCTTGTTTCGCGCGACCTTTCCATTGTTAGAGAATCAGAGCCGGTTGAGGAAAATGAAAATTTGGTAAAATATTATTGAATCGAACTTTAATAGTCTGCATTAGATTTGAGAGATTGTGACAAAAACGTTAAAAAGAGATAGTAGAAAATCGAATAATAACTTTAAGAGTTATCGCACTTTTCTTATACTGAGAGGTCCCATTTATATAATCACAAGATTTGCAAATGTTTCCTTTATTAGTGCAAATATTAACCGATTTTCAAGAACTTTCTTTTGATTTTCTTAAAATTATATCACGAAATTCATTCAGATAATTAAAATTTAATTGAATCATGTCTTTACAATTTCAGTTATTGTAATCTCATAACAATGAAAGGGTTATTCGTGGTAGGTATACGAAGGTAGCCGTCTGCTCGCAGCGGGGAGCCTGCCTCGGAGACTGCCGAGCTACCGGGCCCAGGGTGGCATTCCCCTACCCGGGGTAGGGTACCCTACCCCGGGTAGTACTTTGGGAAACGCTGCTCTAGAGCTTCAAGTAACTGCGCACGAGAACCGGCTCAGTTTGGCCACCCGCAATTAGGCGCAAAGACTTTCTAGGGCAGTCTCTCTTTCGAATGCGACCTTTCTCCGAGGCCGCACTAGTTAATCGAGCTGCAAACGAGGTCCGCACATCCAGAACCCCCTCGAGGGTTTTGAGTAATGGCCGTTGTTATACACAGGACCTTCTCCACGAATTTCCGTGGCGGGTGTCTAGGCGGCTGCACTTTCCTGACAGGCATAGCTGGAACAAAAGAAAATAAAACTATTAACTAAAACGATAAAAGGAAAAACTGTAGAAAACAAACTAAACACACACACTCAGTCAGGCATCTTTAAATAAACGTTTTTTTAGTTCAATTACGGGAAATTGATCTAGCACACTCAAAAATTTTGTGGTACAAGCGCACGACCGTATAAACACCCTCAGAGATCGTGGGATCAAACATGTCGGAAATAAATGTCGGAAATAAGAACCGGGTCCAAAGAAAAAACACTTCCACCGTCGTGCGAAGTTAAAAATAAAAGATTGGAATGTTCAATTTTATTCACAAATTCGAAAGGATAGATAACCACGACGGCAACATCCGACGTTGGCGTAATGAATATTCAGTTCTCACTAACTGTCCTTGTGCAAGAATCAGCAAAAAAAAGCAAAAAGATGAATTACCTAAATTCAATGAAGCAACAGAATTAAGAGCGGGGCACATTGGAAGATCATTTGCCCGGCAAAAATTCATATAACGCACTGTTTAAGAGGACGAATACGTCTCCAAAGCTGCTGATGACAACAAATTCTTATGAACTACAGGCGATATAGCACCTGGATCACAGCACGCTTAAATGTACACATTCGTGGAAAAGAAAGATAGAATTAAACTCACCTAATGAGTTATGAAGCTCACAGAAAACAATATACACTTTCAAAACACTCCGACTATAATTTCAAATTTTCAAAATCATGGTATAATTACGGAATTTCATTACATGAGACTCTTCGACGAATTGACGATGACTTCAATTTATCGATACGCATAGTCTCATACATAGCGGTGTCAGCAGGTAGACTCATATTGAATGAAGGCGTCGGTATCCTCAAAATCTTTTTTGTTTGTCGTCATAACGCCGAATGGTAAATAGATTAGTTTAATTACAGTACGTAACTACTTATATGGTCAGCCGCAACTGCTTAACCACATACAACCGGTGATTAATTTGCTACGGTCGACGAAGTAGTAAGCACGAACTAATCAACGACCTATTATCATAAGTGGTCAGACTTACCTAAACATCGGTAATTCAGAGGTGTTTATGTAAGGTAATTGATATAAAGCTACGTGTTATATCCACATAGTGAAGGGTAATTTCATTACATGGGATCTAAGAATATAATATAATTATAAGCAAATGTTCAGACAAATAGGAAGTAATAATATATTAAAATAGTTCCAAATACATACTAAACTTATCTGCATCTCGTACCTAGAAGTAAGAAATACGAACCACGAGATAACACTTGATGATCGAAGAACAAGTCCGTGGCTTTCAAGGATTATGATCCATTGGTTAGTGGCTTTCGAGAATCTTGGATTCATGCATCCCATTCGAGGATCTTTAACTCATACGTGCCATTCGAAAGTGTTCCACTTGTACGTGCTCAACGAAGTCCATCGAAGGTCGTCACACAAGTTTTTCTCGATTAAAGGACGCAGTAACTGGATCTTTATTTAACAATAAAGGATGTAGCTTGTTTTCGTTGATCATCTATATGTTACGCAAACATTGCATCGACTTTTAAGTCAGCTTCATTATAAACGTAGAAGAAGTTATAAACTAAGTGAGGATGCATATAAAAAGAAACGGAACTTTCGACAGCAAATGCTGTTGAGGAAGTGGATCATTGTGAAATATTTATTTATATATGTAGCTGAAGTTGCTATTTCTCAGTTTTAAAAGATCTATTATTAGGTCAATATTTTGACTTTTAAGACAAATTATGATTATCCACTAAATTATGATTAATGCCCGTAACTTTCAGGTATTCTTGCTATTGGCGATTCAAGCCAACTGTTGCAGACCAATTTTGGGATAACACGAGTCTTCCACATTAAAAACTTGTGGCTCTACCAGCTCCACCATGTATCGCTAAGTTGAAAACCCCTGATCTTCAAAAAATCGTACCAAGACAATCAAAATAAGAAACAAAGTCCACCTCACTACCATTATATTTGAAATTAAGGAGCCTTTCGCCAACTCGGCTTTTCTTGAAGATAGTGTACGTGGTTATCCTTTTGTTAATCGTTAGTTTATTTATATTGCAACGTTCCTGTTGGGCATCAAGTTTCTAGGATTGAGTCCATTTTAGATTCGGCTGGGATAATTAGGTGATCTGCGTAAATCAAAACTGTAATATTCTTATAGCCCATAACTGTAAGCCCAATCAGAACTTTTCTCCTAAAAAAATATCTCACTACCAAAGGTTAAAAGGTTAAATATCATAGGCGTCAATATTCGAAATATTCTCATACAAACTTTTCAGAGTTCTTATAATTTTGGGGCTAACATCTAAGTCATAAAGTTTTTTCCAAAGGAGGACATGTTTGGCTGATGGAAACAACCGAAGATATTATCATTACAGCCCCCATAGTGGAAAAAAGAACCACTTATGCCTGCAGGGAAATTTAATGTGTCGACTCCCATTTTTTAAATATAGATAACAGAATTTGCGTAACATTTTTTGAGAGCGAGCTTAGGACAGTTATAGGCCTAAAGTTATTGGGGTTAGTTGGGTCTTGTTTCTTGTGAAGCATATGTGTCAAGCGGAAATTATATTCCCAATGTTTTGTAGTGAGGGTCGCAAATTCATCTTTTAGTCTTCTGAATTTATTAATGGTTTCCCAAAACTTTATAATATCATTAACCCTATCAACGCCGGCAAAAATATTTGTTTCGATGCTCAATCTCTTATCTGTGATTAGAGCTTGATACGCCTTTTTAGCTTAATGTAAGCCAGCTTAGCCTAACCAGAAATATAAGCCTTGCTAGCTATTTCTAATGCACTGTGTACTATGAATTTGGGTTGTTGACAATCAATATCAAATCAAGGTTTTTCACATTTAGATTGATCACAACACTTTTTTCTCTCTTTACACATCTCAGCTATTATGCCACTATCCATATTGGCCTCTGTAAGATTTAAACTTAGGCCGGCGATATCTAGCTTATAAAGAATAACCTCAAGCCTATTAGAGAAGTAAGGTTCACTAGAAAAGACTTCCTACTTGTCATGATTCTACCTGATATAGGTCAAAGTATTTTTTTGTTTACATTCAAAGTGTTTGTCTGGCCGGCCTAGGTAAGAGAATAAAAGGAGTATACTATGACGGGTAAGTCTCCAGAGATATGTTTGAAGTATTCCACCTTCTAGTCATTAAGTATACCCAGTGACTCAGTATTACAACAAACGAGATCGTTGGTTATTTTCCCCCTGCTGTAATGAATGTGTCAGGGTAACAGGTTCCTAATATAAAATGTATTTCATTTATATTGATAATATTCTCTGTGTATATCGATATTAAGTTTGGATTTAAAAATCCTACAAGTCACGTTCACCAGCTTTTCATAATCTTTCTCGCAGAAACCAAACATGGTTAACTTGTTATTTCTGAGAGCTCTGTCCAATGCCGCAATACTCAAGTCCTGTTCCAGGATTATAGTTTTTCATTTTTTTTTTTTTTTATTATTTTTAAGCTTCTTGTTTTGTAGTGTAGAATAAATAACTTTATTGTGTAAAGAGGAAAGCGCGGTGTCTAGTTTTCTCAAATTTAAGCATTGAGCGATTAAAAGCATGCTCAGCCATTTCCATAGTCATTTTCTGATATAAATACGTAAGGATTTTAGAAGAATGAATGATCAAAAGCGAGCACTATCTAGCAATACGCGGTAAATGTATATATATATATATGTGATTTTGGTAGATCCAAACATTAATTACATTGTCCAGGATAGCAATAACTACCCCCCGCCCCTCGGCTTCCGCATAGATTACTCGCCGCCTGAGATACAGATTTGAAACCTTACTATATCCTCAAGAAAGGTCTAAAGCTTGAAAGTGCTGCTTGTGAAACTGCTTGCACTCCCCCCCCCCTCCTATAATTGAATAGATTTAGACATATAGCGGAATGTTAGCCCTGCTATGTAAGTTACACCGGCGTTACACCGCTGGCTGATATTCAGAACCCCACTGCCCGAAGCTTGCGTGGTAAAGATATTCTTTCCACGGTTGTCTTCTCGTGATGCATCCAGTGCTCAGATATCTTCATCCGGATGGTTCTGTTGAGCACGTCGAGGTAGGTTTTGGACTACGAGAATAGCCCAAAAGAGTATGTGAGGAGAGGGATGGCAAAGGTGTTAGCTGTCTTAACCCAGTAACGGCCAAGTCTGAACCCAGTTTAGTAAAAATTCAATAATAATGTAAAGTCATTTGAAGGGTATAGCCGTCAAAGGGTTGATGATATTTCAGGCCCAGAGACCAGACTTTATGACCAAACCTAGGCGTAGCGAATACAAAGTCTGGAGACCCATTTTTATTCCAGCCTGATGTTGTCCCTTGGCATACCTAAGTACTTACGTATGTGACTCACCACTGATCATCGTCTGGATCAGATTCTGATCTTCTGATCACAATCGGGGATACAGGCATTTTCTTGCATTTCTTTAGGCCCAGAAACATTCTGATATAATTGCAAAACTGCTGCACAATGTTGAGTAAGTTTATCTTGCTTGCGCGTTTGTAAAATTATTCCTAATCCTGTTACGCGAAGTTTTGTTTGATAACAGAGCATGGCTTTTGTATTAATCGCCAATATTGGAGTACTCCCGTTCTAAACACTAGAGAGAACGGTCATGATGATCCTCGGTCCAGGGATCTTGTAATATTCACTTATTTTCACTTATTTATATCCGTACAGAAGCAGGCCGAGGTTAGTTTATCTTCCGAGTTCACATCTCTCAACCTCGTACATCTATTAGCATCCGCTATCATCCCCCTTGCCTTATCGGCACCGATTAACACCACCGACTTTGAACAAAAATAATAAAGACGGTGATCGACACGCACAACTTAAGACATGCATATGAACATGTATATATACAAAAGACAAGAATAGTCAAAAGTTCAAAAATTATAGTGTGGCATACCAATAATTTTTTGTGTACTGGAATGTCCACAGGTGCGATACTGGTCAATTATTGCCTGCCTATCGAAGATGTGCTTTTGGTAGTTCTTCTTATTAATCAGAGTGTCTTGGATTTTATTAACAAACAGCAGCAGCATCTAGTTTTATAATATCTTTGTCTCGACGAACTAACCACCTGAGCTATCAGAGCTACATCCTAATACTACAAAGGACCCAGTACAAAATGTATGCAAAATGCTTTTCGGTGAAATTGTCTTATTACGACTTTTGATGAGCACCACCTGAAGGATCCGAAAACCGAACTCGGCCGAACTTTGACCGATAGGCCTTTTTCATGTGTGTGCGAGGTTATTTTGAGTATGTATTATATTATTTGTGTATGGTATATAAATAAAAGTATTGTAATTATATATTAATAGCAGAAAACAATTCACTTTTGTAGTCACACCTAAATAAATGTATCTAAACTGATATATATATATATATATATATATATATATATATATATAT
>JAABKJ010004478.1:2966-14007 GCA_011634705.1 Andricus grossulariae
GACCCTGGTGTGGTTACATTTTTTGTTCGGAAAATTTTAAATAATTTAAAAGTAGTAGATAGTAGATAGTAGTAATAGTTCAAGTGTACGCGAAAAATAAAAATGTAAACACCAGATTTAGTAACTAGTTTTTTTTTCACTCAAGCTGACTCTAATGAAATGTAAATATCTGAGGGCAAACTTAAATTCTATCATCTATGAGATAACGACTGTACAATATGTATGTACTATATAATCTAATAAAGAACCAGAATATTCATTAGTTACATCTTTGATAAAATTGTTCATAATCAAATTACTTAGTTTTTCCTCTCATTATAAATAATGAGAAATGTTCATACGCTTGTATTTTTCCTGGCCATTATCCTCAATTCAATTGGTGAATACAATTTTATAGTATATCTATAATTTTTAGTATATTTTTTATGCTATATACAAATCAGAATTTGCTGGATTAATTCTGTAACATTCTATTTCAATTTCTATTTTCTTTCAAACTTTATTTGCGTTTGTCTGAAATCAGTACGAGTTTAATCAGAATGTTCACGGTTGGACAGGTCTGCAATGAGTATTCGGATTGGTTTTAGTTTCTTTTTGGAATGCATAAATAATGATAAAGTTACTTATTGTTGCTGTCAATTTGCTGCAGCTTTTCTATTCAATATTAAATTGAAAAAACCTTGAGTTTTTTCAGTGAGAACTTGCTGGGAAATTTGATTTTCCCATGACGAAATCGCCACAAGCGGTATACGATATACCAACATACTAATGTCTTCTTCAAGAAAATTATAGTTCTCTATTTCTAATTGCAGATTTAAGTTCACAATTTGAGAGTCAACCCAATGGTACGCCTATCTCTGATGTCCCCCGTTCTGGAACTTCTTATTCTCCAAACAGAAATCTTTTTCTTGAATGTTCTTTTCCTCATACAGAGCGTCCTCTTCCTGCCAGGTCCAGGTCTCCTTCTGCCAGATATTATTCACCGAAGAGGTCGCTTCCATCAGCAGAGCCCTCACTTCGTACGAGGAATCGTTCTTTAATGCTACTTGGATTTGATCTTGACCAAATGGAATTTATTCGGCTTATTCCCAACATCAACCCATGCCAGAGTTTCGAAATTCGAAGATATACTTTTCCCACTGATAAATCAATTCAATTGCGTGGAATAGCACCTAATGAATTTATACCTATGCCACCCGAAGAACGAAAAGTAATAACAACATCCACTGGTGACGTCGTTGCCATAATGGAAAGTAATACAGTTCTTCGTGGAATATATAATCATGATGGAAAACGGGTTGGCATGAATATGGAAAGCGGCGCGGTATTCAAATTGACAACACAATTAGCCGATGAAACCCCGTTAGGCTACAAACATCGAATCCCAAAATATTTCAAAATAATAAACATAAGAAACATCTCTTCACACCATTAATTCACTTGAAAAAAATGTGAATCAAAATTATTGTACTGTTTGTGTTTCAAAATCGGATTAAAGTGTTACAAATAAATCAAACTTACATTAAAATATTCCGTGTATTATGGTTTTCGTTGCTACAATATTATGTGAGGAATATCATTTTTGGCTCATACTGATTTACATATAATAATTTTTAAATAGCGGAAAACACCTTATAGTAGACGAAAAAAAGTTCCACAACATTTACATACATCTTTTTCAAGATTAAACCAACATTTTCGTAATTAAATCAAGTATGTGTTATTATTCAGTTAACCTTTACTATAAAAAAATAGATATTTAGAAGAGATTGAGGTTTGGCACAAATTTTTAAGGCTTGCAAATAAGGGACTGATTTCATAACCAGCCATTTCTGGTCAACAGTTCTAGTTTCATACATAAAAAATGAGAAATTGCATTTTCCAGCAAAACTATACGACATAAGGAAAAAATGTTTGAAGGGAAAATTGGTCATGACAAAAAGATCTACAAATTTACTCAAAACTGTTTATTGCTAATAATGATATTGTTATATTATTTTAATATTAATATTATTATTCAGCCCTAAAAAATGTTCAAAAAAATGTGTTGCTTTGGAGAAGGCCAAGGAAATCGTCCTTCATCTTTTTCTGATTAAATTTACGCTTTTTCTCTTATACACCGAAACTGCTGCAGACAAATCTAAACATTGAATTTTCGGCCGAACGACGCGAAATACAAAACAGAAGTGTGGAAAACAAATTGTTACTTAAAAAAAAAACGACCAAATTAAATGTCCACAGGAAAATATCATAACTACTAGAATATTAATTGTTACATATATGGTATACAGTAATTTAATAAATGGCAATTCTTATTATATAAAAAATTAGCAATGAATTAAAAACGACAATTTTATATTCAATTGTGCCTATGTTTAAGCAAAAAAATTGTGTTGTATTATTATAAATAATTTACTGAACTGAAGTCGTCGGAATGTCACCTATACGAGTTTCTACTTGTAAAACTGTCGGATGATGCGTCCAGATTTCCGGTATTCAGGATTTGCACCTTGGCAGCTCTATACATTAACTTTTTTTATATCATACACGTTTATTAAATAATATTGGATATGCATATGTTCACTTTTGTATATTCTACACTAAAAAAATGGATCCAAAGAAATGCGTGTCTTGGGTATCTTTTCCGAAGCTATAAACGAAAGATATGTTTACTCAAGTTGAGTAAGAATAGTTTAGAGAAAAAGAGTAATCCCGCGAATTAAAGAAATCTTTTTTTTTTCAATATTTCTTTAGCACAAATAAATATTTCTATGCTATAAATGTTTACATTATTAGGTCGAAGGAAGTATTTTTCGAGAGCTAAGAACCTAGTTTCTTTGAATATGCTTACCTTACCCTGAGAGTAAATAATTTAGCTTCCTTTGAGCAAACGAAATATTTTTCTTAAATGAATAAATATTGCAATTGAATAATTATATAAATTTCAGAAATATTTATTCAAATCAAATATTGATGTATTTTACTGAAAGTCATCGTCGCCTGAATAAACAATTTCAAACAAATTAATCCCAACAAATATTTGTTCAAACAGAGGAAATACATTTTTGAAATAAATACATTTGCATTTCATTAAGATAAGTGTTTTTTTGGAATTATATGGTAGCATATTTTTTTCAATTGAACATTATTTCGTTGCTGAAAACTTTTGTTTGAATTCATTTTTCATAATATATTTCGGAAGAAACGTATATTCTGTTAATGGGAAAGAAATAGATTATTTAAAATGAACCGGCATTGACTGCTTGAAATATTTTGAGAATTTTTGCATAATTTGTGACAATAAAAATATATATTACTATTGAAGTAATGATAAGTCATGTTTTTTTTCTCAGGTGAACCCGCATGGAAAAAAAATAAAAAATTCAGTTGCAATAAAAGTGCTAAGCAAATTGTGAAAAAAAACTATTCAAGTAGAAAGGAATGCACAAGTATTGATTTTATTTCTATATATTTTTGTCGACATGAGATATGAGAATGAGTCCTAAATTATATTGATAATTATTTGACGGGCTGATGAAATTAAATACTATGCGATGTGGTGGATTTGTTTGTTTCATTAAAGAAAACAATAATATCAAATGCTGCTTCACCTGCCCGCTTTGTTGTAAGTTTATTCCAGCCAATTCACCATTTTTGACTTGGTTTCATGTGATATATACATTTTCTTCTCTTACTATGTTAATAGCTTATTTAGCTACATTGCTTTTTCAGCCAACTGGAAAAAAAGTTTTACCAATTACTAAGTTCAGTTTTTTAACTCTGCCAAATAATAAAATAAATATGTAGCGGCATATTTTACCAACCTAAGCAGTTACCCTTATTCAAAATTATTTGATATGGCCACGGAAGCAGCATGGTGTTATCTATTCCATAAAAATTGCAATCGCTGACGGATGAATGCCTCTTGTGTATATGTGATTAAAAAAAATGATTAATACAAATAGTAGAAATATCATCAGCTGAATTGAATTTCAAAATTGTTCTACCTGTGACAAGTCTTTTAAAAAACAACACATATTTTTGCAATTTTTAAATCTTTCTTCTAAGTTGATGGATTACCGTGCGTATGTAAGTGACTGTGTATTAATAATTTGAAAAAATTAACAATGTATGATAGTAATTTCAGAAGTAATATTTTTTTTCGTTGTAAGATCTCCAACTCCTAAGTGCTTCCCCGGGTTTGATTTGTAGCCCATATATTACAAATGACAACTTTTCTCCTACAAGGATCAATTGTCTGACTTGATATTTTAACTACATAATCTAAAGGGCAAAATGCAATCCCGCTTAGAACACTTTTTTCGAAAAATGGTCTTCTTGTTGTACTAAAAGCATATGCACGAATTTCGCATATGCTTCCAGCTGTGTATAGCCCCCCCCCCCTAATATATTGAGAAGTCGTGGTTTTCGAACTACGTACCGACCTGTTTTTGCTGTTTGATCCCCAAATTAAATATTTGTCATTATGGTTTTTTTTTCATCCTGGATCTGACAAGTTAGACCCGTTTGGGTACTAGATCTGAATTCTAGCGCGGAATAATTTGAGTGCCTAATAAGATAAAGATCACGGAGAAAAATGCTGATTCCAGAAAAAGTGTTGAGCACCGGAAATTTCAAAGTAAATCCCATAAATTTAGGATTTTGTTCAGTGATCCGGTACTGAGAAATCGTTGTTAAGGAATGGCGATCCACGATGAATATCTCAAAGCCTTTATTATTATTTATTATTATTATTACGAAATAATTTGTTTCACGCTTGTTGACCATTACCAATAAGTGCAAATATACAGTGATAAACATATCATTTGATGCGTATAAGCAGAGAGTGCAAGCCAGAGACAGCGTCGATTACAATTATAAGACAATCATTCAAATGATATTGTGACGCATGCAGTGACGTCTCATGACATAAGACTCCATGACAAATGTTCTAAGATGCAATATTTTAGACATAAAAAGGGCGAGTTTACAGAGTTCTTTCAGAGAGTCAGAGTTAACAAAGTGTAACCAGTATCGTCCACTGGATGTGACAGTTGGAGGCTGCTGAAAAATGGAAGATCTAAAATCTGCATACGCAGGACAAGTAGCCAAAATATGAAACAAATCCTCTTTTTCCCCGAGATTGCA
The DNA here is from genome assembly GCA_011634705.1 of Andricus grossulariae. Classification (NCBI taxonomy): domain Eukaryota; kingdom Metazoa; phylum Arthropoda; class Insecta; order Hymenoptera; family Cynipidae; genus Andricus; species Andricus grossulariae. The sequence goes on from JAABKJ010004478.1 coordinate 8,115, forward strand.
TATCAGACAGTTTCTCGATGGCACATACATAAATTTAAATCCCCCGATACGATTACAGCTTCTAATTAAACCCAGGAGCCTCAAGTGAGCAATTGTGTTTGTGACATAAAAAGGGAGACCGAAGGTAAGATAAGTTTGAATGCCTGGTACTAAAGACAAGCGTGGAAAAACCTGTAGACTGCCCGAACCTAATACTCTACCATACTCTGAGCACTTTGAATAGACTTAAAAATTATGCAAGATTGTACCTTTATTATTTTGTCAGGCTATTGCATCCAGTCCCGGCCATAAATGAGCAAAGTTACAAATGCAGAAAAACCCATTTAATTGCAAAACCCAATTAAACTTAACATTACTGGAGGTCTAAGCAGCTAAGTAGTTTAATTTCTTCAAGAAGCGTAAGGGATATGTTTTTTCCTCCATTTCCAACAGCCTCGCCAGCCAATTTAGACCTAGCTTAAAAATCTCATGAGCCAATTGTAGTCTATTAGTTTCGAGTCCCAAAGCATAATTTGGCGTATAAGACGGAAGGTTCAAAGCACTCTTGAAAAACTTCGATTGAACTTTTTGATCATTTCAGTATATCTCAAACCCCAAAATGCAATAGCAGAATACAAAACACTAAGTGTAAGACTTCGAAAAAGCGTGAATTTAGTGCACCAAGCATCAGATTTGTTAGCATGAAGAATTCTTAGAACAGCACTCATAGCAACATTTGCTGAATTCATTTTCTTGGGAGCCTCTTTAAGGAAAAGACCCGAGCTTGGGAAAATAAAACCTGAGTAGAGATACTCCTCAACTACTTCAAGCTGAACCCCAGAGAAAAAAAACTGCAGCTTCGCGAGCGAACTCTATGAAATACTAGAACTTTTGATTCAGATTCATTTACTTAAAAGAAATTCACTTGTGAATATATTCCTCAATCAGGTAAATATTAAATTGAAGATCAGCTTGAGAGTTGGCGAGGATCACTATATCGTCAGAATAGGCTAGTAAAATTACATCAATTAGGTAATTGATCGTAACACCTATCGCCCCGTGGTTTCTTATGCATTCCCAAGGCCTTTGTGTTGCCTTCCTCGGATAAATCCTAAATTGCTTCAGCGTCGAGTACTCTTCTAGCAAAATTAATTCTGGATCCGATTTCCTCGAATTAGAGGCCTCAGTCACTATTTATAGATTTCATTTTTCTCCCTGATATAATGACTGTAATAAGCTGTTTAAAATCTGTTGCGACGATATTTAACAAGCACGAAAATAGGTGTATGGAGTAGTTTGGGGTTCGTCTTTTACTGCTGTTGCTGTTACGTAGCGGTCGAGAGCGTTTAAGGTGACGTCAGTCACCTCTGGATGTATTTTTGAGCTACCATTTGTCACTTTATCGGGTTTTAGTCACCTACTACATGATGATCTAGAAAGTTTCTTACAATGCGGTAAATTTTCAGTAAAACATCTTCTTGAGCCGCTGCCAGTATTCTAATGACTCCTAGATGTTTCAGATGTTCACTGCTTCTTGAGTGCACATTTACTGAATCCAAAATCACAATATGAGTAGATACATGTTTTACGTTCCACCATATTCTCTTTACTTCATGTCTGAGCTTGCTATAAAAGTTGCATGCAAGTTCCGGTTAAGTGGACAATCAATGTCGATGATATAGATTATTTCACCTTCACGCAGTATCTTGTTGCTATAAAACTTACTAAAATAAGTTACAATGGTGGGATGAAGGCAATGATGTGTGTATTTTAATACAATAATAGAATCTTATATTACTTTCATCAAACGTTTTTCTATTTGAGAATGGCGACTATTAATACTTTTTTGAGCAAAATATAAAAGAGGAAAAATTAGTAGAGAAATTATTACTCAACAATATATAAAAAATAAAACCATACATTGTAGAAACATGCATATGAATGTGAGGCGTGTCATAGATACTTTTTAAATAATGCTTACTTACCTAATATATTTTTTTATCAAGATGGCTAAAGAAAATTCGGCACGGCGTGGCGATTTGCATTTATTTGTAAGGAATAAATCGGATAATATTTAGATATCGCTCATCTTGATATTTCAATTTGTTACAAACAAATTTATTTCGACTGAAAACGGCAGATAAAAAAGGTGCATTTCGAATAAATGTTTGTTATACTATTTGAAGAAGCATTTTACTTATTGCGGTGGTTTTTTGACCTCGGGGCCTTTTATCATTATCCGTATTATTTCAATATGAAAAGTTTCATAATTTTTTTTAAATACAATTTTTCATATATCTTACATTTTTCACTTTTTTACTTTATGATAGTTGTTTGGTAACATGTAAGCAAATATTACAAAGTTTGGAAAATATAATGATTCAAATTTCTGAAAATATGTTAAAAAATAAATTTTACAAATGATGGACAGCAGAAAAAAAAATGTGATCACTTTCACCAACAATTGGTGTTTATTGATAGAAAAAAAAAGTAAAAATTATAGGAAAAACCCGGTTTCCACTATGAAACTAAGTAATTAGCTAAATGCGAGAGTTTATTAAAATCTTACATTCAGCTGCTGATAGATATTTTAGTGGCCACAAGAAATAAAAATGAGCCATAAACATAGGTATTATTGAGCATTTGAAACGCTAATAAAAATTTATACCACCAGATGTCGTATTTTCATTCGTTTAATTGAAGGCAGAATTAACATGGAAATCGTGTGTTGTATTCAATTATAAAATGTAGGTATACAAAGCTAATCATAATTATTCGGAGGACAATTTTATCATGAATATAACCAAGAAGATTAATTCTCTACAAGAAAATAGAATTTATAATAAGATACTTGAATTTTAAGCAAATTTCTTAATTTCTACTAAGAAAGATAACTTGCCAACCATAACAAAAAAGTTACATTCAAGGTTGAAAAAATTGAATTGTAAGAAATGCAAGAAATAAAAAAAAAGTTGAAAAGTTTATTGGCAAGCAAACAAATAAGAAGTTTCCAAGAAAAAAGATCAATGATAAACCAAAAATATTTACAATTTCAGTTAAAAAGGTCAGAGATTAACAAAAAAGGAAGAATTTTCGACGAAGAAAAAAAATTTCGGAAAACAATGAATTTTTTAATAAACATATAAATTTCCGAAGGAATTTTTGAGTATAAATGTAATATTTAGATTTTCATTCAAAATAATTAGCTTCAAATCATACTAAAACGAATATTTAATAAAATAGTTAAATTTTCAACCAAAGAAATTAACCGTCAACTCAAAATTATATCCATCTTGTCATAAATACAACTTAAAAGATGAATTTTCAACCAAGACAAATAATTTTCTACCTAAAAATACGAATTTTTAATAAAATACTTTAATTGAATTTCAACTAAAAAAAGTAAATTTTCAACCATAATAAAAAAGTTATATTTTAATACTCAATGGGGGGGATTATATTGACCCTTGATGAAAGTAATCGTTTATAATATTGGATATTAATTGTGGGTTTAGGATCAAAATAAATAATTCAATTAATTATCAATTATAACAAACATTTCGGCGCACAATGGTGGCCCTCATTAGTGGTTAATTTTCACTTTGTAAAAAACTGTTGCAACAAAATATTTATCAGGAACGCAGTTTTAGAATGTATTTCAAATGAGGAAATGATTTCAAATTTGTTTTAGTACAGTCTTAAATGTATTAAGTAATCTTTAGACAATATTAAACATGTGTGTTGCCCTTATAATAATTAGAAAAATGAATTTAATTTGTTATATAATCTGAAAATGTGTGTTGTCCTTACAATCATTGGACAAATAATAAAATTTGTCATACAATTATGTATAAGGGTCTAGTGCAGTTTCAAATAATGAAAAAAAATTAATAACTTTGGTACAGTTCTCAGAAATTGAAAAATGTTTTGTCCTTATAATGGTTGGGTGAACTCATTTGTTATAAGGAGCAAATGAAATTTGTAAAGCAATAAAATGAATTGGTAAATAGGAGGTTGTATACAAATTTGAAATTCAAATGGTAATCAATCAGTTTTTTGTCAACTAACAGTGAGTTGTCGTATTGGACAGGATGAGATGGCTATAATTTCTTTGGTTGAAAATCGAACTATTTTGTTGAAAATTAGTTTTTTCAAAAACATATTTTGAAATGAAAATATAACTTTTATACCAACAAAAAATTTTTGTTGATTTAACCAAATAGTTTTCCAAGTGCACAAAAGTAATCATATTAGTTGAAACATTATCTCTTTCAATCATATTTCATTTCTTTGGCTGAAAATTGAACTATTTTGTGGAAAATTCATTTTTAGGAACATTTTTCAAGTGTAAATTCAACTCGCGTATCTTTTATATGTTGTCTTTATTACTGGAGCTTAAAATTTGCTATTTTCTGAAAGATATGTATGAAACGTAGCCTTTTTATGACAGTGTTGATAAACTTTATAGAATATTTGTTTTTTATTAATATAGTTTTAATTCTTTTCAGATTTTTTAAATGAAACTCTTAGTGAGCTAAAGTGATGCTTCTCTTCACGAAATTGTTAATCACGTTGATTTTGTAATGATGTGGGTGGCGTGAAAAATAATTAAGGCACAGACCTGAAGCTGTTGGTTTTTGATACCAATCGGTTTTTCATTGATCCCCTTCTCTAATGAGGAAGACATCAAGAAAGGTGATTTTGTTATCAGATTCTTCTTCTGAAGTGAATTTTAATTTTTGATTAAAATTGTTGACAACATTACGAAATGTTTCTATTTGTTCAGCAGGAGCAGCAGTGATGATATCATCAGCATAACGAGAGCATAAGAATAAATCAATCTGAAGAGAAGCTAGGCAGTTCGTTTTCAAATCTCCCATAATAATTTCTGATAAAATTAGAGAAAGTGGTGAACCCATCGGGAAACCTGATTTTTTTTTGTATGAGACGCCTTCAAAGTTGAAGGAAAAATTGCTTACACAGGTTCCAAGTCCTTTGAGAAATTGTGTCATGGGCATTTTTTTAACGTTTTTTGTATTTGAGGCCATCTAGGTTTTACTCCATCAATGACGAGACCAATGGGAATATTTCTGAATAGAGATTTAGCGTCAAGGGAAAATAATTTATAGCCAGGTGGGATTGTCACAGTTTTAATTTTTTATATGAATTAAAAACTATTTTTTACTCTAAATTCTGGTGATTTTTTGCTGTTCGAGATGATTTATTCATGATAAGATAAAAGGTGGTAAGTAGAGATGCCTATAAATTATGAATAATTTATGAATGAATTACTATTATTTATGAATAAATTATTATGAATCACCTATGAATTATTTATTCTGGAACTAAGGCCAAAATCAACATCCGATATTATACACGATTGAGAGAGAAGCTTCAACAAAATACATAATGACAATTTAATTTTTATATTTTAAGCCTCGAAAAGCAGATCTAATTGTAATTGTTTTCTACAACATATCGTCAATAGTTTATATCAGAAGATTGCCCTTGAATTAAAAAAACATGAAAAAAAAACAAAGTAACCAAATTTCGAGTCTCGAATCAACAAATATAAATGTACGAGAAAGTAGCTCAACCTGCAGCCAAGCAGTATAAGTATCAACGAAACAATATTTCATAGATTGGGCCCTGTACATTTTAAATTTTTACCGCATTTTCCTCAGGTATAAATTGCAGAAGAAAATTACAGAAATATACGAAATTATAGAATTAGATTTATGAATGATAGAATTTGAATATGAGAAAAGTTTCAAGGCTGCAAATTTAGAATATCGTAAGATTTTTATTTGAAATAAAAAAATTATAAATATCGTTGATTTAAACTAAAAAAGATACATTTTCATCTAAAAAGGGAACACGTAAATTTCCAATTGAAAAGTTAATTTTTAAACAA
>JAABKJ010004478.1:14107-24310 GCA_011634705.1 Andricus grossulariae
TTTAAACTAAAAAAGATACATTTTCATCTAAAAAGGGAACACGTAAATTTCCAATTGAAAAGTTAATTTTTAAACAAACAGAAAAACTAATTCATCACGAAATATTCAAATTTGCAATGAAATAAACGAATTTTATACTAGAATGATTAGTCGGGAACCAAACAAAATAAAAAAATGTTGAGTAGTTGAATTTTCAACCAAATTCTTGAATTTCAAACTAAGGAAGGTTGTTTTTCAACTAAACTTGAATTGCATAAATTTTAAGTTAAAAAATTAATTTTCAACAAAAAAGGAACGACTTTCTAACCAAATGCATGAATTTCAAATAGCAATGTACAAAATAATTCAACTCAAATCAGAACGGATACAAAGATTGTGAAAATTCGTAAATGATAAATCTGAAAACTTCCAAATCTTGTCGATAACATTACATAAGCGAAATTAATTAAAATAAAACATTCAAAATAATTAACGATGCAAAAATAAAAAAATAAATTACAAAAGAAAAAAGTTTTGAACAAAAAAATGTAACTTAACTGAAGACCCTTTCTCCTTCTGCCCCTTTTATAGCTTCCTCGTAAACGTCCCCGGTGGGGTTACAATTTTTAATTTGGAAAATTTTATATTAAGTTGAGTTAGCAGTAAGTAGAAGTAGTATTTTAAGTGTATACGATATAAATTTGAAGTGTAAACATCTGATTCCCCTCAATCAAAAAAGTGATTTAAGCTTTGATAAGAGTTTTAACTAACTTAGTACCTACATTTTTTTCCTTCAAACTGACTTTAATGAAATGTAAATATTTCAGGACAAATTTAAAGTCTATAATCTATGAGATAACGAGTATAGGATATCTGTGCTATATAATCAGATGAAAAACTAGAATATTCATCAGTTACATTGTTAATAAAATTCTCTAGAATTAAATTAATAATTATTCCCTCTAATTATAAATTATGCCGGTTGTTCATTCTCTTATCTTATCCCTGGCCATCATCCTCAATTCTATTGGTGAATATTATAATGTAATTTTTCTATAATTAGAAACATATTTTTATAAGCTACATTCAATCAAGAATTTGGCATTCTGGTTTTTAATATAGCAAATGTTTGTCTCACAGAATTTTGTAACATGGACAAAATATTACTTTTGTCCAGCACAATTCAGCACAAGTTTTGGTGATTCTATATTTGATTATTCGTGGGTCTAGTATATTATCAAGTTGGCATTTTGGCTTTTGTAATGGCCGATTGAAAAGATTAATATTCTCAAAAATCGACATTATTTATTCGATTTAAGTATTCTCCATTCAATCGATGTTTGTTTTCTTTGATTTTGGGTTTTAATGTGACAACAGTTGGTCTTTTATTTTATTTTTTTGAGAGGGATAAATACTGCATTTGTGGAGAACAACGCAGCACAAGAATTTGTTTTTTAAAATTTGATTATTTTTGGGGTTTGTACGTTTTTCGAGTAACATTTGTGCATGATCCACATTTGAGCATGATCCTTTTAAAATGAAAGGTGATTTAAAACTATAATTTGTTGATTACGAATTCTCTGTAGTTGAATCTCTTTCGGCTGTAACAAAAAAAAAATCAAAGAAACAAACATTCTCCAAATTTTAATTCGTTAATTTTAATTGAATTTTCTTCAATTATAACGCAAACTGAGTGTCTTATCAAACAATTATCTCATAAATATTCGCAGGTCTAATTCAGCCAAACGATTTGTTATGAAACATTTTATTGTATGTACCTTGTGTCGTTTTTCCATAAATTAAACTTTTTAATTTTTAATGTCATGTTTCACGATTGAATCAAAAAGTACGCTTCTTATCAAAAAATTGTAAACAAAATCTTTCAAATCTTTTCTATGGGAATAATTTTATAACAAAGTATTTTATTATATCTTGTGATGCTTTCGACAAAACTTCAAATTGTTTTTTAACGCTATTTTTCACGGTTAAAATGAAAACTACTCATTAGACGTGTGCACAAAAATTTGACTCGATTGTCGAAGATCCAATATGCGACTTACAAAAGGCAAATCACATCAATTCAGCTTTCAGAATGTACATATTGAAAATTGAATAATTTGAAATTTTGTATTTTCAAAATTCAGCAACTTGCAATCGCAACGCTTCAAAATTGTAGACATTTATATTTGTCTTTAAAATTGAAGATTTTCAATTTTGAAAGTATACAATTAAAAATTATGTAAGGTTTAAGTTTCAGAATGGAAAATTCTGTAATTTTCATACCTTACATTAAAATTTGTTTCCACTTGTAGATTTAGAATTAGAAACTATTAACGGTTGATCTTTAAAATCAGCAAAGTTTAAGAATTTGTATTCACACGCCTTTGAAATACAAGTTTTCAATTGTAAGCCTACACAATTGAACTATAAAAAAAAATACCCAAAGGAAATCATTTTTATTTGTATTCTTATACACATTGAAGATTGAATAATCTTCAATTGCAAATCTCTTAGATGACCTATTTCCAAAATATGTTTGAAATGTCGAGCTATTGAACTGTATAAATTACAAAAGTCGCCGACTGAAATTATAATAGCATAAAAGCCGATGTAGCTATTTTAATATTTATTTCAATTTATGATTATTATTTATTATATTTCATAGTTCTTCAAATTCGAGCATATATTGTTATTATTTAAATAATTAACATGTCCACTGCTACTTTCAATTTTACACAACTTCATGAATACGCGCTTATTAATTCAGATATAGAGTATATGATCAAAATTTTTATCTTCTTGAAAAAAAGAATACGAAATTACAAGTAAATATAAAATGAAATGAGAGTAAATGTCTCTTGACTACTATTGATCAAAACAAAGTTGTCATAGTAAGTCTTATTTTAAAATAAAGAAAAATAAGAACACAGACGTTAACCTTGGTAGTGGCAAAATTTGTTCTATTTTTCAATCCAAAGTTTTACAAGGTTGTAAAGGACTGAAATGTTGGTTTGGAGTATTTTCATATAGTTTCCGAAATTAAATTCTGTCTAAAACATTCGCCAGAGTTATGAGCTTATGTTTTGGTAAATTTGAAAATCTCATTTGATCGTGTTTTTTTGTTATTTTTTGTATATTTATATGCACTCAACACATAAATTGTATTATTCGATGCATATTTTGTATTACAAAATTTTCAAACATAAAAAACCTTGTGCTTTCCAGTTATTTTGCTTATCTGAACCTCTCTGAACTTTGTCCATTTTCAGTTACTAAAATAATTATACTCTTTTCGACTGCGACTATGAAGTTATTTTTCATGACACACTTCTGTGTGCCTCGTTGGCTCAGGCGGATAAAAATTTTCCTTCCAATTCGTTCAACATATTTTGTGGAATTTATGTTAATCTTTCAAAGTTTTAAACTCGCTCAACCTAAAAAATGAGATGAATTGTGATAAGAGTTTTAACGAATTTAGTAACCGTCTTATTCCTCTAAACTGACTCTAATAAAATGTGAATATCTCAGAAAAACATTGAAGTTTATAATTCATGAAAGCACGACTATAGGATATACGTATTATATAATAATAAAGAACGCGAATATACATCATTTACTTTGTTGTTGAAATTCATTAAAATTACATTAATCAGTTTTTTTTTAATTATACAAGATGAGGAATGTTCATACTCTTTTCCTATACTTGGCGCTTATTCTCAATTCTATTGGTGAATATAATAATATAATGTATCTATAATTTAAAGCATATTTCTCCAAACCTTATTCAAATGATAATTTTTGCAATTGATTCTCTGTTTCATCCCAGTTGCTATTTTCATCCAAAGTTTGTTTCAGTTTGTTCAAAAACAGGACGAGTCCGACCGTGCACAAATACGGTAGCCACCTAACTTTGCACGTGCACAGATAGGACATGAAACTCTGTGCTTTGGATTGCAGACGTGTACCATCTGTGTACGTGCATGTGTGGGTTGGTTATCTGATTGTGTGAAGATAGACGTGCACATCTGGGAGTTTACGATCTATCATTGTTCCACCTATTAATATTATATATCTAACATTTATAGGTAAAATCAGCCCCGTATTACTCCCATGAAGTAATACAAGAAAAAATATGGAAGCATCCACATACTGCGTCCTGTTTTTCCGATCATTTCTGCCCCCCTCTTACCCCCCTGGTATAATGCTTCTTCTATAGTAAGTGTATGTAAATTCAAGAAAAGCGTAACAAAAAATGACGCCATCCGCCCTGTGTAATGGTAAATAATATGTGAATGTCATTTCTCATGATGAAATCGAAAACCACGTTTTTAATCCAAAAATGGTGAAGAGCAAATTTGTACAACATTTTTGTGTCAAAAATTTTTGTATATTTCCTTTTTTTGAACATCACATAGTTTCACCGTAAAATGTATCAAATCTAGAGATTTAGTGGAATCCGCGATAGTCAGGTTTGACACAAAACTAATATCTCCAGGAGATCCCCACAATATCCGGGATGGCAATAGAATGTTTCTGAGATATTCATATGTCCCACGTGGAATATTGTACTTTTTTATATATCCCACGTGGAACATTTGTATATTCCAGGTAATTCCCATGGAGATTCTGGATATACCAACGATATCTCTGGGATATCCAAATTTTCGCCTGGCAGAATAGGCCAACGGGTTACCCCTGGAATATATCTGGGTTAACCCGGGACACAAATGGAATTAAATAGGACATTTGAGGATATCCTAATGCTGTGAGTTAAAAGTGGTTGTTTCTCTGTGAGAAGTTTCCTAAGGTAAAAATCCCTCAATTCCTTTGAACTTGCCTAATAATATTGCCACAAGGGTATACGATATCCCAACATACGATTGTCTATTTTGAAAAAATTTATTTCCGTGGTTCTCGTTGCAGACTTGAGTTCACATTTCGAGTGCCTACCTAACGGCGACCCAATACCTGGCGCTCCTCGATGCGGAACGTCTCACTCCCCTGACAGACAGCAGCCACCTCTTCGTGTCAGGTCCAGGTCTCCTCCTGCCAGGCTTCCTTTAGCTAGAAATTCTTCTTTTCTCATATTTGGATTCGATCCTAATCAAATGGAACTTATTCGGCTTATTCCCAACATCAATCCGCACCGGCTGTTCGAAATTCGAAAATACACTTTTCCTACTGATGTACCAATTTATATACGAGTTGGACGTAGTACATTTGCGCCCATGCCAACCGAGGCACAAAAGGTACTAACAACATCTACTGGCGTCATTGTCGCAATAATAGAAAGTAACAAAAATCTTCGTGGAATATATAATCACCATAGAAAACGGGCTGGTATAAATATCGAAAGCGGCGCGATATTCGCATTGACCCGAGAATTAGCCTTTGAAACTCCATTAGGCACCAGTCGCCCAATTTCAAAAAATTTTAAAATAGTAATTGTAAACGACCTTTCTTCGCATGATTAATTTAATAAAAAAATGTGAAACTAAAATACAATACAATTATATCGTTTCGTCGTCGGTTGAGTGTTTTAGAAGTAACTTGCTGAAGATTTGAAGAAAAAAATCAGTATATATGTTTCTAGTTTTTCTTTACCGGAAGCGGGAAAGAATTATTGTTTTTTAGACCTTTACGAAAATATTTATCGACGAAAATAATAACTGGCTTTTAATTATTCACGCATAATAATTCTTGAATAAGGAAACAACCCTTTAATAGTTAGATAATGATTCCACAGCACTATTGTGCTAAACTGTTGTTCAGTTAACTATTTTTATAGAAAAAATATCACGAAAGGAGTCAATTAGTTCTATTATACTTTTGGATTAGACGCTGTAGGAGGCATTACACCTGAGGCTGATAAAATACTGTATCAATTACAATTTATTACATTCTTATAAAAAGGAGAAGGTATTAGTTTGATATATGATTTGACTTTGTCGATTTTCATCAGAGCTGTACTTTTTGAAACCCCATGAGTAAGAAAAAACAATTTTTACGAAAGTGAATGTAGACTGTAGTCTGTAAGATCATTCAGGCACGATACATTCCAAACGGCTGTTCAGATTGGATTGAGCTTTGGCACACTTTGTAAAATATTTGATTATTTTCGAAGTTCTGGGTAATTAATTTTTAACTAATAATTCCATTCAATCATTTATTTGTTTTTGGTATTTTGTCTGAATTTAATCGATTGACCATTGACTGATTAATTAATTTTTGTTGGTGAGGCAATTCTTTAAAGCATTAATTGGTTGAAGCCCGCAGCAATTGCATTCAATATATTTTTGGAGATTCCAAGATAACTCAATGTCGAAGAGTACATTTATTTATGAAAGTTTTTAAAAAGATTATAATATTTTAAACAAGGCTCAATCATGAACACCTACTTCTCAACCGTTATAAATAAATAAAATAAAAGAATGGTCAAATATCTTAATGCTTGGTTCAAAAAATTTGGATGGCTTTTGTGATCGCTCGAAGAGCATGTAGGACCAGGTCATATACGCCTTACTCAGTTACAGACGTTATGTATAATCCATCATTCTGATTTTATTTTTTAACTTCCTCACTCTTTTCCTTATTAGAATGAAATATTAATTCGCTTTACACTCGTGCATCAAATTTTTCACATAAATCAGCTTAAATTTCACTTTTCAAAGTCTAAAAAAATAACAACAACAGGCGATATGAAAAATTCTTGTAACAAAATATTTTGAGTTTTTTTACAGATTCATATTTTTCTCCAACACATAAAATTCTACAGATATTCCTACAATAATATACGTTTAATTATATATAAGATAAGGTTTCCGTTCTCCGGACACGTGCGAGTGGTCGGACGAATATTTATTTTCTCTTAACGAAATGGCAAAAAATCTAATAAAGTTCAGTCATATAAAAGAGATGAGCAATAATTTTTTCAACTGTTTTTGATCATTTGCAAAATGTAACACTTTTTTATATATGGCCTTTTGAATGTTGTGCGCGATCTTAAAATCTTTCACCGGTATGTTTACCCTATATGCTTAATATATCAATTATGATTTTCATAAACAATTCCATTGCACTGAAACTACTTGAAATTATTGTAAGAGAGACTGCTAGTCATAAAACTGCATAGAAAGTTATGAGAAATCATTGCTGTAAACAATTTCTGTGGAAAAACATTTTAATTCAGAATTGTATTTCGACGCCTCGTCCTCTAGATCAAATACGTAGTCACGCAGTTACTGCTCCTTCTGCCACAGTAATTAAAAAACCAGAGTTTTTGGCACCACCACTAGGTGTCACTTTACCTGCTTCCCTAATTTGCCCCTTGCCGCTATTACGTTCTTCTGTACGTTCTTCTCAACATCGTACTTGGATATTATTTTTATGAAAAAATGAGTTCATCAACTGGAATTTCGTCATCTCAGGAGAAGGATCGTCATCGGCATAAGAAGAGGAAACGTTCATCGAATAAAAGTCGTCATAAAACTACGAAATACACGAGAAAGCTGAAAAAAGAGGAAAGATGCGCGTTCGCGTCGGAGAGGCTTGCCCTCGTCTTCTCAGTCTTCCTCAAGTTCATCGTCTAGCGGCTCTCGGAGAAGACACTCTAGATGTGGACGTTATTCATCAATCTCGGTAAGTCCTAGCAATAAAAGTATTCCGAGAGAAACGTCGTATGACTCAGGCACGAGTGTTTGCAAGCAAAGCAGTCGTGACCGCGAGGTTAGGTCTTCTCGGAGGCAGAGTGCAGAGCGTCGTCCGCGAGATGCGTCACACTCGAGTCCCAGATCAAACCAAGACGCAGAGCAGCGCCTGCGATGGCCGTCAAGACATTCATGGAGCCATTCTAATTTACGGACAAGTCGACCGCATAGCAAAATACAGGAAGCTCATTCTTTAGAAAAAGCTAGTGCAGACGCTGAAACAGGAGAAGTCGAATTGCTGAAGCTGCTAAGGCAGGGCGCTCAGGAGATTAAAACTAGCGCTCCGATTCATGGTTCGATTACAGATCTTTGGGCCGAAATTCTGAAATCAGGTTTGCCAAAGGATGTTCCTAAAGATCTAGATAAAAAATATCAGCCAGCAGAAAACTGCTGTATAATGGGAGCGCCCTGCCTAAACCCTGAAGTTAAATCTGGAATGGATTCAATTGCTATAAAGAAAGAACAATACCAATCAACAGCTCAAGCTCAGCTAGAAGCAGCGATAAGTACTACAGGTTGTGTACTTTCTATGATTTCAGATACTAAACAGGCAGCCAAGTTATCCCATGCTAACGACATGTCTCAATATTTTTTAACGCTCAGCGATGTGGGTAAGATCTTGACTGACCTCCAACACGGGTTATCTTCAACACATAGATTGTTCATGACCACGTCATCTAGCTTGTTGCTGAAGAAAATTGTTGATGAGATAGTCGTAGATACTTTCTTGTTCGGCGAAGGTTTCACAGAGCGGCTAAAATCTGCTAAGTGGAAAAATCAACCAAGGGCATTTCCGAAACATCACAGCGTTCAAAAAAAGGTGGACAGAGTAACAAAGACAGATCTACTACATCATGGACTGCCGCAAAATACTGGAGAGCGCTCCTCCTCCCCATAAAAAGAATTACAACCCGAATTCGAATTACACGAGCACGAATTCGAGGAGGAGAGGGGGCATTCCACACGGAACTCGTGCAATCAGACGTCGCCACGGCAGTAACATTAGTGGTAGGTGAGAGAACAGGTCGTCTTCAATTCTTTTTTAATGAATAGGAAAAAGTGACGTCTGATTCGTTTATACTCACTTGCGTCAGAGGATTGCGTCACAATGTGTCATTCAGCAAGTTATCTTTACAATCAAATGCCTATTTCCACCTTGTCAGCTGAGGTAGAATGGAGGACACATAATATAATCTATAAATAACTAGAAATAAGGGCAATCTCTCCATGCGAGGCATGTGAGGGCGATATTCTGTCCTCATATTTTTTTTTAGGTCAAAGACAAATGTTGAAGATCGATTTAATCTCAGTTTGAGAAAACTTGACTTTTTCACACCGAGCTCCCGCTTCAAAATAGAGGACGTGAGAACAGTCATACGGCTTTTGAACAGGGACTGTTTCGTGTTCAGTATAGATCTAAAGGATGCCTACCTCATGGTTTTCGTAGCGAAAAAGCATCGTAAGTATCTTCGATTCTCTTATCAAGATCGCCTTCACGAATTCGAGTGCTTGCCTTTCGGACTTTGTACTGCGACATTTGTTTTAACTACACTGCTAAAACCTGTCATCGAAAAATTAACAAATCAAGGCATCGTTTTGGTCATATATTTAGATGACATTCTAATTATAGGTAACCGAAACTCATTGAAGGCAATATGTCTTAGTGACGCTATTGTTGCTAGAATCACTGGGCTTTGTTGTGAATGAGGATAAATTCAACTCAGTTCTTACTAATAAAAAACGTAAGACTCTGTCGCAACTTATGCAAAGATTTCTATACAATAAGAATGGCAAAATAAACGAGCTGGCGCAATTCATTGGCACTCTCGTGGCTGCCTGCACCGCTGTTAAATACGGCCGGTTGTAATCAAACAGATTGGAAGGGGAGAAACATTCAGCCTTAAAGGTATCAAAGAAAGATTACAATACAAAAGTTACCCTTTTCATTCTTATTCAATCCGATTTAAAATGGTGGGCACCAAAGAAAGAAAAGTCAAACAACCTGATTTGAGAACTAAATTTCAAAAAAGAAATTTTCACTGACGCATCTCTGACAGGATGGGGATCCTATTATAACGGCGAGAAAGCTCGTGGATTGTGGAGTCTAGAGGAGCAAAACTTCACATAAAGGCCTTAGAGCTAACAGCAGCGTTCATGGGTTTAAAATGCTTTAAAAGGGAAGATCAAAATTGTGAAATTTTTCTCCGAATGGAAAACAGGACTTCCATTGCATATTTCAACAAAATTAAGCAGGATTAAGAAACGGTTTAATCACATTAGAAGGTAAACATGAATTGAGCGGTTGGGTGCAAGAACGGCCTACTTGTATTGTACGTAAGGTCGTAAGTTCAGTGCCGACTAGTCACGTGACTAAGCTGCTCGCGAGATAAGACAGTGCGATACATAATGATAGCTGACAGCCGAATGGAAATCCGAATCCTAAGCTAATTCGTAAACACAAAAGTTGGGTTAGAAGAAGAGTCAACTTTTGGTATATCGTGAAACTTAATAAAGTCAA
>JAABKJ010004479.1:0-24309 GCA_011634705.1 Andricus grossulariae
AAGAAGATACTTTATAGATAAGCGAAAATATTTCAAATGGTTCTTTACTAGTTTTTCTTATTGTTTACCAAATTATGAAAATTTGCTTTATTTTTTCGTCTTTTTGACATTAGTTATAGATGTTACCGTGATCATGAGTGGTCAAAATATTGTAAGTAGAACACTTTCAGGAATGCAGGAATCGGATTTGAAAGATAGCGGGTTTTAGGTGATATGGAAGATGTCTGAATTCGAAGTATTGATGGAAAAATTAATGAAAATAGTTTTATTTTGCCGTATTTTGATAATAAACGATTTTGTGATATTATTAAAGGAGTTTTTGTGCAATAAAAGAAGGTGGGGTCGGATACGATCCCACCTGGTCTTCCGGACCTCTGATCCCCACCTGGTACTAGAAGGGTTAAGACCCCTAAAATCTTTAAAACCCCTTCATGTTATTGAAATCTATTGAAAATTCCTTGGAATCTTTTTTAAAAAAAACCTAAAATCTTTTAAATCCTTTGAAATACCTTCAAATTATTGAAAATTTCTGCAAATCTTTGAAATCACTCCACAATATTTCAAATTCTTTGGATTGATTGAATTCTATAATAAATTCACTGGAATCTTTTAAAATACTCTAAAATATTTAAAATCATTCAAAATACTTTCAACTTATTGAAATCTGTTAAAAATTCCAAGGAATCTTTTAACATACCCTAAAATATTTTAAATCCTTTGAAATCCCTTCAATTTATTTGAATCTGTTTGAAATTCCTAGGAGTATTTTTAAATACTTTGAAATATTTTAAATCCTTTGAAATTTTTCTAAGCTCTTGATGATATTCCTTGAAATCCCTTAAAATATTTTAAGTCCTATAAAATCCTCTGAGACCCTGGAAAAGTCGTTAAAATACCTTAGAAAATCCTTCAAAATTCATATGAAATTTGGGTCATTCTTTGCGATCCCAATACATTTTATAAAATTTCTTTAAATTCTTTGGATCTTTCAAATAATATTAAATCCCAGTCCGCATAAAAATAAATATAGTACACAAACTAAGGGCGCGAAAAAATCAATAAAATAATAATTTTATTCTAGTAATTATTTGTTTAATTAATTATATTACAAAGGATAATAGTAATGAAATTTTATTTCCCATATTTTAAACCTGGAGAAGCAGATCTAATTGTTATTTTGACTTACAAAATATCGTAAATGATTTATATAAAAAAATTGTCATCAAATACAAAAAATTATTATCATTAGTTTTACACTTGTTTCAATTAATATAAATAGAAAAAAGATGTATTATGATCTGAAATATGTTTTTCCGTTCAATTCAAACTCGAATAATTCCAACTTTTTGATTTTTACCCATACATATTTTCAAGCCCAACCTTGCAATTTCATTCTTGAATAAAGTTTGCTTATTATTATTTTTATAATGTATTTTGTAGCGGCGATACAATTACTAGCAGTTGGTTTTACAATAAGGTCGTTACTTTTAACGAATTATCTAATACTGAAGAAAGTTAATGGTTGTAAGTTAGTGCAATTTGTTTTATGATGCAATCTATTGAAAGGAATGTATGAATTCTACACGCACTCTTCCAGCAACTTTCCTCTATTTATTAAAGTGACATTGGGAAATAACAAAATGGCCTCTAATCGAGCGTAGTTTACTTTGTACCAAATTATAGAAAATGTGGTACTATAATAAACTGAAGGCGGCTTTTTGCATAAAAAATTCTTAAAAAATCAGATAAATATTGTGTTTAAAGGATTTGTTCAAAATCTTATTTTTATTATATTAAAATAAGATTGGTAATTAAAAACCAGGTAACTGACTTTCTGTACTTGTCTGCCATCTTCCTTTTTTTAATTGCCTAACCTCACATCTTCTTTTAACCTTTTTGTGACAATATTCATCTTCGTAAAATTTTCTAAATACAGTAATATAATAAAATACTTCAGCCTCCCCATATCTCGGGAGCAAGTTTTTATTATTTTTGAAAATTAAAAAATAAATTTGTAGGTTTCTGTCCCCTTCAGATTGTAAACTTCCACATTCTATTACTCGGAACTGGATATTTTTCTTTTAATCATACTCTTTTGGCCTCAATTAAGAAACACTTTAGCTCGGAAGCAAACCTTTGTTTTATATCAATAAATGATGATTTCGATTTTACAGAATGTTAGTTCTCTCTCCTCAAAAATTACGATTTTGTTGGTTATCTAGTTCCGTTCTGCAACCCTTTAATTGTAGCCTAAAAAACTGATTGGTTGACCTATCTGAAATTGCATGTGAAACTATAATCCATTTTTAGACTAGAAGAGTGGATTAGAAAAATAGATTCTTCTTCTTCGCGTGGCGAGGATCGTCGTGTTCGCGTACACTCGTACAGCATCAATAATTGCCAACCGGGCGGCGCGTCTCACGCTCCCCCATAAACTTAACGATCGCCTCCCGGCATGCTTAAGAACGTGTCTTCAGCTTCTTCTCGAAGTACCCCATCGCTCGTTTTGCTTTCGGTGGACGCGAAATCTGCATCTCCCTAACTTAGAAGAAGGGGATGAACATAGGTATATCATCCATACCTTGCAGGTGAAACCCCCTTCGGCGATTTTCTCCATTTTCAAGTAATTTTAAAGCGCAGGTATTTAACAAATTATATAGGCGGACATCGCGGCGGGGAATTTCGGCTTCTCTGTGCACACTGCACAGCTCGCGGCGCAATCGTGAGTAAACAACTGGCTCATCCAGGGTGGCAAATTCCAAACGTGCGCATGTCCAATTAAAAGACTACAAACATATTAAACTGTAATTTTGAACAAAATGAGAATTTGGAACCGTTCAAAAACTATTTTATGGTATTTTGAAAACTTTCTTCAAACCTCCCTTCTTCGTGACAGACCTTCTTTACATAAAGCTTCAACACTCCAGGGTGACATCACAAATACGAAACACCCACCCCTCAGTTAATTCAACATTTTTTGTTCGGTTTCTTTTGATGAACGCCTAAAATAAAATAACAAACATACGAACAGAATATTTTAACAGACTTCATAACCCAAAATGCTCTCATAACAGGGGAAATAGAATTTTTTTTTACGTATATAGAAGAATAAATTCTTTGAAATAAAATTAATGTATAGGTAATATATTTTATTAAATATGAAACGGTTAAGATTCCAAGTCGAAACGTATTGAATTTTCAACGAATAGTTAAATTTGTAACCAAATAGTTTAATTTTTAACCAAATGGTCCAATTTTCAAACAAGAAAAGATTAAACTTCAACCACAAAGAGTTGCACTTTTCACCAAATAAATTAGAGACCGTTCCATTTTCAACCACGAAAGATGAATTTTTAATCTAAAAGGGCAAATTTTCTATCTAAAAACAAATATTCGGCAAAGCAGTTGAATTTTCTATACAAAAGGACGAACTTTTTATCAATCTAGCTGTGAATTCGATCTCTAGCACTTTGCTTCCCGTTATCAAATGTTTTTGCTTCCTCACAGAGAAAGAATCAGTGGTTTTTTAAATAATAGACAACTTGAGGCTTTTATTTTGATGAATTTAAAAATAGAAAAAATACAAAATTAGAAAATAATGCAGACAATTTTTAAAATACATTGACAATCCAAATTTTGTATTTGAAATGGTAATATTTTGAGCTGGAAAAGGGAAGCAGGAAGTTCTGTCGTATCATATCCCTTTCCCAGCTTTATGATTTGTTTACAAAAATTATCCGAATCATTTTATTTGAAAATTTGTGATCAAAAAGTCTTTTCCTTATAACTTTCTTATTATTCAATAAAGTGTATTATTATTATCATAGGTCAATCGATTTGCATCGAATCCAGGAATCTTTTTCGTTCTTGCATCAATTTTGAATTATGTTATTGAGCAAATTTTTAGTATAAAAAACTGTTTCTTTTTAAATATTATGCATTACCATAGCTTTTTTACTCTTCAATAAAATTTATCACTATTATGGGTCAATCGATTTGTCTATAATCAACA
This sequence comes from Andricus grossulariae, assembly GCA_011634705.1. Classification (NCBI taxonomy): domain Eukaryota; kingdom Metazoa; phylum Arthropoda; class Insecta; order Hymenoptera; family Cynipidae; genus Andricus; species Andricus grossulariae. The sequence goes on from JAABKJ010004479.1 coordinate 4,013, forward strand.
CATCTTTTCTATTCTCGCATCAACTTTAAATTATGAAAATCAAAAAATTTTTACTATAAAAATCGATTTTAAATATAATATAAATGACGATAACTTCCGTACTCTTTGATAAAGTGTATTAATATTATAGGTCACTCGATTCGTCTCGAACCAAGGAATCTTTTATATTCTTGCATGAACTTTGAATTATGTTAATGAAAACAGTTTTACTATAAAAAACCGAGTTTTTAAATATTATTAGGTGCTAAAAAGATGCAATAAATATTTTTAGAAATCCTTTGGTCAGTTTCAAGATATATGTAGTGAAAATCAGCCCTCCAAATTTCATCCATTTATCTGCACTTTCTCCCAAAATAGTAGAATTTTCAATAAATAATACAATGTTAAACAAAACAATTTAATTTTTAACTATAGAGTTGAATTTTCAACCTACAAAGATGAATTTGCAACCAAATAGTAAATTTTTCGAACATAATGATTAAAAATCAACCACAGGCTTTTTTTTAACCATATAGTTGAATCTTCATGTCAAAAAAACGATTTTTTTAGAATACCGTATAATTTTCAACTAAGAAAAATCAATTTTTAAACAAGAACATTTCTACCAAAAAAGATTCATTTTCAATCCAAAAGGACCAATTTTCTATCTAAAAGACAAATTTTCAACATAGCAGTTGAATTTTCGAACCCAAAAGATGACTTTTTAACAAACAAATCAAATGTCAAATGTTGACAAAAAAAATCATTATCAACTAAACAGCTGCACTGACAACCAAATAGTTGAACTATCAAACAAAAGAGACGAATTTTTAACAAAATAGGTAGATTTTTGAACAATTTGTTGAAATTAAACCTGCAAGGATGAATTTTCAACCAATTGTGTAAATAAAAAACAGTTGAATTCCTCCATATAAGACGAATTTTCAACAAAACAGTTGAATTTTGAAACAAGAAAGATTTTTCAGTTAATAGAGATAAGAAGTGTCAAATAAATTTTTTAATTTTGAATTCAACCAGAAAGCCGAATTTTCAACAAAATAGTTGAATCCCTGAACAAAACAGATTAATTTGTAACCAAACAGTTGCACTTTTAATTGAAAAAAATAAAATTGTTACCAAAAGAGATACATTTTCAAACCCAAAAGATGAATTTTCAACAAAATACATGAATTTTCAACTCAATAGTTGAATTTTCAACTAAAAACGATAAATTTCCAACATAAAATGAAATAGTTAAATTTGCAGTTGAAAAAAATAAATTTTCAACAGAATATTTAAATATTTACCCAATAAAATGAATGTTCAATAAAGTAGTTCAAATTTCAAACAAGTATAAATGTTCAATTAATTAATTTAATAGTAGAATTTTCAACAAAAAACGATCAACTTTCAGCAAAAAAATGAATTTATTCAAATTATCAGTTAAGCAATATTAATTTTCAACTAAAAAAACGATTTTCCACAAAATAGTTCAATCTGCAACCAAATACTATAATTTTTGACCAAGAGAGATGAATTCCGAATCAAAATTATGATAGTAGAATTTTCAATTAAAAAGAATGAACTTTCAACGAAAAATAGTTGTATTTTATGGGGATCTATTCATTCTGTTCAGTGGCGGATTTAGGTATTTGCCGCCCCTAGGCTAACAGAAATTCGCCGCTCTTAGGCTAACAAAAATTGACTACTCGATTTTGAATCCGCAGTAAGACATGTAGTTATGAAATTTTGTCGCCCTAGGCTGCAGCCTCTGTAGCCTATATGGGAAATCCGCCACTTATTCTGTTCGAAGTTAAGCGAAGCAAAAATAAAAAGGGGGGAAAGGGGAAGTTTCTTGAAAAAAGAGAAATTCTTTCAAAAAGAGGAAAATTGCAGAGAATAGGGGAAAGAGTGGCAAGTCTGTGTGTGATGCTTTACTTGTAAAATAAAATCACTAATTTTCATTTTTTCAAGAATTCAAAACAATTGTTATTTATATTTAGATTTTCCATGTGTGATATCACACTCTGCGTTAACACCTTCCAACTACGTCAAAAATCGTCACAAAACCTGTTACCCCCTCCCCCTCTCTTAAAGTGTGACGTAGTTTTTGAACGGCCCTTTTCTTATTTTCTAAGTTTTATTTAAAAAATACTAAGATATTCTTATAAATAATTTGAAAATTAAAATCACTGTGACACATTCCGGCAGACTTTTGTGTTTTTGTGTAAAAATATTTGTATACTTTTTATGCACACATAAATCATAATACATATGTACGAGTGAAAATATTTGCTATAAAATAAACATGTGGAAGGTAATGTTTGATGAAAGCTTCCTGAATCTAATCATCTGAATGACTGAAGCCATTATGATTGTCTATCTTACTTGATAATTATCTTCCTCATTAAGCAAGCATTACTTAGACTATATCCACTTAGAAAACATAACGCATAATTGTATTAAAAATGTTTCATTGTGTTAAAAGCATTGCGAGGAAACAAATAAATGAATGCACGTGAAGAAATACACGATTGAGATGAGTTTTATATTACCTCGATTCTGATGGATGTAATATTGTTATTGTTTCTTTCTCACTGAATGGTGTGAACTTAATCTGCTTTCCGCATAAGCTCCCATTCTACGATATCATCAGGGATCATTATCATACTTTTGTATTGTGAGCTTTATACTCCGGTATAATTAAGATATACTTTACTAGAGATTGTAATTTACAATTATAATTTATTTATTATCAGTTTTGAATCTCATTTATCTTGATGTATCGCGATCTTTTATAATAGGTTTAACACAACTAGTTATTATGTTATCAAGCTGCAGTACTCTTAGAACTTTACATGTATATGCTACAAAAAAATTGTTTTGTTACAAAATTTTCATAATGTAAGTGTAAAATATTGACTATTTCAATTATTGTCTGAAACGAAGAATAAATTTTTCTTTTTTTTGGACTTTGATATTTTCAATTTTTTCCAAATGATTAGGTTAGTGTTCCAAAAACCTGTGACCTTGAGACGTTTTGATTCCTTACAGGCTTTTAATTTGGAAAGCCTTCAAGTTTAGAACTGGAATGCATTATGCATTTTTAGAACTTTTAAATTACTTAGGTTATAATTTTAAGTGACCCTAGTAAAAAAATCCCATTGGCATCCCATTAGGATCCAAAATAAAGTCTCGCTAAAGTACTACTTGGGTATGAGACAAATCAGTACTCAAGTACCAACTTTTCTTAAATATTTTAAAAAGTACAAATAGGATTAAAAGAAAAAAATGCAAACTTTTCTCGATAAAAACCACGGATATTCAAGGAAAATATAATATCTTCCACCATTTCTAAAAAAAAATTCAACAAGAGATGCTTTATGTAGGAAAAATTTTTATCAAAAGACTAGATAACACAATTACGAATTTGAATTTTCTAAAAGCATTCCAGTATCTTTAACCATATTTTTTAAAACAAGAACTAATACCAACCATATTTTTTCTACAAATAATGAGAGATACAATCTTTATATTATAATAAAAAAGTTAATAATTTTCAATCCAAATTTTCCCTTTATCACACTAACCCCGTTATCACAGTTACCCTTATCGACCGTATATATTGAAAGTCACTACAAATGTTTGTGAATTGATTGTGAACTTGTGCAAACCGATTGACTATTGCGCTTGCTAAATCCATATTAGTAAAATTTTATTAATCTATTTAGTGACATAATTTTTACATTTGTTTTATCATTAGTAAAATGAATTCTGCAAATTCTGCAAATTCTACCAATACAGATTTACATAGTTCAACATTTCCAGACCAAACATTGTGTATCGTAACAAAGAAATTAGCTTTCTGTCTCATGCAATTTTTGAAACTACTGTCCATCCCTAATATACTTATTCCTTCAGCAACAACAATAATTTTCACATTTAAAATGGAATTGTTTCACGCCTGAAAAACACACCTCGAACCACTTAAGGATCATTTCCATTCCGGCTTCTCTACACATTTTCTGTTTCAATGATCCCGGTTGAAAGACCAGAGCAAAAACTACATACTTTCCATGAGTCTTACGAAACCAAGATAAGAAAATAAATAGCTTCCACAAAGTAGCAAACTTGATGTAAGTACACAATGTTGCTCTCAAAGATCGGTTATCGATTCATCGAAAGATTAAGAAGGAAGTGACAAAAAGTGCAAGCAGGGTAGATTCAGAGAGAGGGAGAGAGAGAGAGAGAGAGAGAGAGAGAGAGAGAGAGAGAGAGAGAGAAGGAACTGGCGGCCATGATGGTTAGTAGCCTCCAGGAATATAAAACGAGCTGAGATATCATCGCCAGCCGCGAGTCGGAATAAAACTATAAATCGGAGGAAACAATTACCCCGACTGGCTTGGCTGAAGATGCGGCTTAATGATAAGTGGTTGTTGCTCGATCCTTCCTTATCCTTGCCTCCTGGCCCCTTGGTCCCTTTGATACCGGGACCAACCGGGACTCCCCTTTTCAACGGACCCCTCTTTTCCTTTCCTCTTTGAATTCCCGCAATCGTTGTACAAGATCGCGCAAATTGTGCTCTCGAATGGTTTACAGTGTTTACACCAAACGCACGCGTTCCACCGTGTTGAATACTTTATGCGCGACCCACCTCATTTTCCGGTAAAATTGTTATTTCGGAGAAAGGTGATCGCTATTTTAAGAGCTTCAGTTTCATTGCGGAACTATTTTGACGAGGTTGAATCAACGCACGTTTGTGTAGCAGAAAGAAATTCGACTTTCAGGAATTTAATTATCTCATTCGGAAACATAATACGACTGTCCCGAAGAATAAGGCACTAACAAAGTTCTCCGTATACAGAGTGTATCAACTATATTTTACTTCAGTAGAATGTCGTATCTCTATGTACTTTTAAATGGAGATACGACACGCTAGCGAAGCATAATACAGTTGATACACTCTGTTTTCGGAAAAATTGGTTAGTGACTTATTCTTCGGGAGTGTCGAATATTTGGTTAAATCAACACAAATTTTGTTGGTTCAACCAGAGTATGTTGTTAATATGGACAATAAAATAATTGATTGGTCGAACAAGAATATTAGTTAGTTAAATTTAATTTATTTCACCAAAAGTTTTTGTTGATTTTGCCAAATGTAGGTAATTTGGTGGATTCAACTAAAACATTTAATTACATGGATAAAATATTTTGTGAAGTCAACTAAATATTTTGTAAAATTACTCAAACAAATCAGCCAGAAACTTCAGCTGATTGAAGGAAACAAGTTCGGTCGACTCATTTAAGAGATGTGTGGAAAGTCAAAATAAACCAATTTCTTGCACCGAGGTATTATGAGACAAGTATTGTTTGGTGCTCAATACAATAGAGTTGTTTTATAATTTTAGATGAAATAATTTTTGAATAGTTCGAGGAATAGTTAATTTTAAGCCAAGTTCAGAGTACTTTGTGAATATTGTTTCTGTCGCTTTGTTAAGAGAAAAATATTGTTTAAAATTTGAACCGTGAAAACACTCATTCAAATTGGAATCACGTGACATGGAAGTTGACAGGAATTCTCAAATAATCAAGTCAATGCGCAATTGGCTTCTGACCAAAATTTTGATAAAAAGGTTATGCCAAGTCATGCTAAAGTCCTTCTAGGGAGAGTACTTCTTCAATTAGTACATTTTTATGAAAGAATCTAAATTTTGTATGTCTAGTGCATAAATTGAATCTGGATAACTTTTAAAATACTGTGTTTTTATGAGATTCCTGCTAATAACTTTCACAACAACCTCTTTTAACAACAATATATTTCTTAATTTTCACTGTTAACGGTAACCCGAACAAAACCTATTTTAAAATATTTTTTCTTTGTTTTCTTTATAATATATTTTATTAATTTCTCGTAAAATTTCTCAAAACAACAAACACAACTTGTCCCTTAATTATCTCGGTTGATGGTATTTCATAAAAGAATGTAAAGATTTTCTTAATTAAATTTTTTTTGAAAAACCGTTTAATCCAATATTGAATTATAAATTAAATGTTCAGGGCTTTTTGAATTTCTTGCAGAGCAATGCAATGCACCGATTTTTCTCAAATTTCAAGGAAATTATTTTTTTGACATTCGAATGAAACTGAGGATTGAGAGTTAAAAAAAACTGATTATGAAAAATAAGGGCCCCCTACTCTGCATTTTTAGTATACTTTGAGCCTATACTTCAATATATAACAAATGGTTTTTCAAATTTTCAAAAATGACTGTTTGATGAAATTCTATTTAATAATGTGAAATGTTTTACATTCTTTTAAGATCCTTATACATATTTTGCAACGTATGTTATACTTACAATCTTTAGACAATCTGTGAAAGTCTTTCCAAATTGTTCTCACTCTTTCGTGAAATATTTAAAAAATTGTAAAATCCTAAAAATATCATTACATCCCTAAATTCTTCGCAACTATGTATTGAATTCTTTTTTAAATTATTAAATTTTTTATGATTAAGCAAATTTTTCCAATATTTTGGAATCCATTGACATTTCTGGTGATATTTTGCAAATCAGCGATATCGTCCGAAATTTTATCAAGAAATTATTGTATTTCCAAATTACTATACATATGATATTTTGTACTTTTTCAATGTAATATTTCATGAAAACCTTTGAAATACTTTGCATCATTTATACATAGAGACTTTTGTATTATTGTTTTTGTAATTTTTTGTGAACTTTTGTCATCCCTTTTGCAACTTATTACAATAATTTTTGAATATCTTATAAATGCCTAAAATTCTTCTGAAATTCTTTGATTTCCTTGAAGTACGATAAACAACAATAAACTACTTTTAAGTTCTTTCTGATTAGATGCAATTTTGTGTAAATTATTATTTCATATATTAATCGCGATGCTCTTCATTATTGTACTGTGAAAGCCTTCATATAAGTTTTTATAATATTCAATTAGTTAACAACTAGAACTAGAAATTTGGAGAAAAATAAAAAAAATTGAAAATTGAAAGAATTCCAAAGAATACAAAGCTGTTTATAAGAATGCCTTAAAGTCCATTGGCACACGTAATACCACCAAAAAATTTTTTATAATTTTTCCTTTATCAAAATTGAAGTTTATGTTATTGCCAAGATATTACAACGAAGACGACCATTGGTACCAAAGAACGATAGTTATCTCAAAATACCCCGAAAAATTCGAGAGCATCCTTAATCTAACCATTAACTTTATGCAACGTTCTTATGCCAAATTTGCTGCCACTACAGAGTGGCCATGTTGATAATAGTTGTTTTTAAAATAACGCCATCTTCTTCAGCAGAAGAGGAGGCAGAAGAAGAAAAAAGGTGGGATCCGTGGCGTCCGAGGGTGGTATTAGGGTCGTCTAGCCGCGATATGGAAATATTGTTAGTAATAACAGCCCCGACGGCGGCGTAACGACGCTAAGTATTTTCGTGGAAATCCTTGCTATGGTGGTGGCTGTACTCGTTTCACCGGGAATTAAGAGTTTCGTGGGGCGTAGCTGGACGGGCCTATCGTTTAAGTCGGATCTCCATGCGAGATTGCTGCCCCCGGGGGTGGTGGCTCGTTCGGAAGGCGGACTCTTTCAGGCCCCACCATTATAATCTGAGAGCTGCATATATATATAGTAAGATGTACCATTGGACTACCGCCCTTCCGAAATAAAACAGGATCTCTTTCTTGGGTCCTCACCAAAATGGCCGCTTTATGCTACCGATAGTCCTAAACTCCCTCTCCAGCTCTCCCTGAAAATTACTACTTTTTCGAAAAATTCAGGCTTCAGGAAGCATTCACATAAAAAATTTTATGGCCCATTTAAACTCTGGCGAGGAGACGTTTTAAGTTTATTTCTGGGTTACCTGTAAGAGGGAATTTCGTGTTTATGTTCCTTCGTTCAATTTGCGACAAGATTTTAGGTTTAAGCAGAAAGCGACCTTTTCTACTGATTCAGTAGAAAAAGTAGTTTCTGTAACCATTTCTCAATCATTAGAATTTCAATAAAATATCATTGTCACGTACATTTCTATTCTGGTTTGTAAAAAATATCTCAAAAGTAATTGAAGATGAAAGATATGGAGTAGCCGACGGTGGATTGCTTCTGATGGCGTTCAATTACGAAGATGAAATCTTATGAAATGCAATAATAGTTGTTACAGTAACATGTGTCTTGTGTATGTGCTGGTGCGTTTATTTGAAAACGCGTGCCAACCCCCATAACTCCTGAGGGTGTGTCGGGGGCGTGGGGTTGCAGCTGCTCTCGTGGTCTGCACGCGTCACATACATCGTCACCCAAAATTGCTTGCACAATGCAATCGCGCGAACATGTTTGAACATGGGACACACTTCTTCGTTACCTTCCATTTTTTTCAATTCATTTTCTGTAAAAATAGGACCAATATGAACCATTTCCACTCGCTTTTCTATGATGTATATTAGGGTAGTCCAAAAAAAGGATTCATTTTTTGTTCTTAAATAGCACCCCTACAAAGTGTTTCTTTTTGTGTCAAAATGATCCCTGATTATTGGAAGATTAAAAAAATTAGGATGTGCTTAAAGTCGGTTTTTGTATACAAAATGTTTATTTTATTTAAATAATCGCTCTTTGTGCATTTTAACTTCGGCATGCGTACACTATAGCTACTTTTTTGAGTGAAATACATCACTCCGAGTTTTGGCAGATTTAAAAAAAAATTTAGCATTTTATTTTCAAAACCAGGCTCAAATTCCCCCTAATTACTTTTTTGAAATTCGCATTCGTAGTATGACAATATAAAAATACACGGAATCTCTCAAAAGATGGTTTCAATTCTGTCATATATTATCTCCTGTAATTATATTCGAAAAGTGTATACTAGGACGTTTAATTATAAAAGGGTTTAACTAATAAATTCAAATAGGGACAAACGTATTAGAAGCGATCCATTGAAAAAAAATTTCTAGTACTCATAGGATATATTTTCCAGGAAAGTACTACTGCCAAAATAGAACTAATATAGCAAAAAAGTTACATTTTTCTTTCGATAATTTTTACAAGTTTTCATGTGATTTACGTTCTTAAAGTTTATGCTGAAATTTAAGGTACCAATATAGTTCAAAAACCTTCTGTTTCTGCAGTACTTATTTAGGATGAAATTAACATGAAGTACGACTGAAGTTTATTTTTAATTTCCACACGTGCTCATAATAACATTTATAATGAAGTACTATGAAATTACAAAAAACATTCTTTTTCAGGATCATTCCATTTTATATTTTCGAAGTCTATTGCGGATTCTTTAAACAAATTTCAATACTGCTTGTAAACTATACAATAATCAGCAATGTTTTCGGAACTTATTAGTTGCATACATTTATTGAATGATTTTTTTTTATTTCGAAATTTGATTTTCCAACTGCAAGGATGCAGAAATATGTGACATTTCTGTGCATTATGGACTTGAGAAAAACTCAAATTCTACAATTTAAAATGGAGCTGATTAAAATCAGACGTATATTCAACCGTCTTTAAACTATTATGTAACATGAGCAACAGTAGCTTTAATATGAAATAATAGGCGAACATTTTATTTTAAAAATAACTAAAACATAACCACTTTTCAACACTTTCGAAGCGTTATTAAAATTGCAGTGTTTAATTTTAAAAATTAGAGCTAGACCTCATAAGGTTCCTTATATGCTACAATATTATAAATTTCACTGGGAAATTCGTCACTTTGGAGATTTATTTCCTGAGACGTTTGCTACTGAAATAGCAATTTTAAAAATAGCTCAAAATATTACTATTTTAAGGTTTGGTTGAACCAGACATTGACTAAATTGAAATTGGACAAATATTTCCAAATTCAAATTTTCCGCAGTCAAATCACAAGAACAAATTTTTCCAATACCTGCATTAAAAAGTACGCTTTTTCATGCCTGTAGAGCGAACGCAAAATGGCTGATTTTGACGCTCGTCAAAATCACTCTGTTTGCTCCCTTATTGTACAATAATTCATCTTAGTAGAAACCTTATTTAAACAAACCTCAAAAAAGCAATATTTTGAGCTATTTTAAACATTTCTGTTACAGTAGAAAAATGCTGGGAAATAATAAAAAATTTTCAGAGTAATTAAAAAAAAAACTGATTTATGTATACTATTTTAGCCCTATTTTAGTAGTATTTTTGGGGGAAATATTTCCTATGAGTCTTATTGTTCCTATTCATCCTTGTAAACGATTTCAAGAAAAGTTGACACTTTAGTACTGATTTCTGTCACATTATATCTGGTACTTTATTCTGAATTCTTTCTTCTATGCATATTAATTAAAATAATGGTAAAAATTAGGATGTCAAAGATTTGAACAGATTTTTAAATACTTCAGGGGATTTTACAGGATTTCAAAAATTCCATGCGGTTTTGAAGAATTTCCTTGAATTTCGGAAGATTTGGATGGATGTCATATAGAATTTATAAGATTTTAGAATATTTTGAAAGATTTAAATCAATTTATGTAAATTTTTAACATTTCCAATTAATTTTAAGGATTTTTGAGGAATTTCAGGGGACTTTATGAGATTTACGTAGATTTCAATAATTTGAAGGGATCATAAAAGTTCTCAATAGAGTAGAGTAATGCATTATTCAGGATCTCAAAGGGTTTTATAGGACTTCAAATATTTCCAGATATTTTAAGGAATATAATCAAGAGCTTTGCAAAATTTCATAAGATTTCAAAGGTCTTGAAATATTTAAGGGTATTTTAATAGATTCCTAGGAATATTCAATAAATTTATAAAAATTGAAGGGATTTTAAAGAATTTGAAATGTTTTAGAGTACTTTAAAAGATTCTAAGGAATTTTCAATAGATATTAGTAAAATGCAAGGATTTCAGAGGTTTTGAAATATTTCAGTGTATTTTAAAAAATTCCAAGGAATTTTAAATAGATTTCAATAGATTTTACTAAATTAAATAGATTTAAAAAGATGTTAAGGTTTTTTAAAAAGATTCCGAGGAACTTTCAAAAGATTTCAACAAATTGAAGGGAATTCAGAATTTGTAGGGTATTTTAAAAGTTCCAAGGAGTGTTTATAGTTTAAAAAAATTTCTAAGGATTTTGAAGTATTTGAAATATTTTGAAGTATTTAAAAAAATGTAGAGCCGGTTTCCGAGAATTTCGATGACTTTATGGGATTTCAAATCCTCTCATGGTATTTTAATAAATTCTCTGGGATTTCAGTAAATATCATTAGATTCAATGGAACTGTAGAGATATTTTTTACCATAATGATTATTTTTTTGGTCGTATTTTTACATTGGAAGTTAAATATGTAAATTAATTTTAATAAAACATTAATTAGTTCCATATTTTTAGGTTTATCTATTAAGATTATATGCTTGAAAATCATTTTCATGTTACAAAACATTATAATATAATTAAAAAGTTACAGGTTTTTACAGTGTTTTACAGGTAAGAAGCAGATGTTTTTATTAATATTTTCTTCATAAAGTCACCTCCAGAATATGCTTCTTCAAATAATAAAACCGTCTTACCAGATGACACCGAATTTTAGTGCGATCTTTTTTGGGCTTTCAAATCGGTTATTTTGGTCAAATAAAGACACTTTAAATGTAATTTCATTATTAGATCTTTGAAGTCTCTTCAATAATCTTCAATTATTTGTTTTATTAAACCAAAAATTGTTTGAATACACTTTATTTCATTTAAACAAAACAAATCTCCTTGTTCAACTCAAACTTATTATTTCTTTGCTATAGGTTCAAACAAATGTTTGTTCATTTTAAATGTAGTTTACGTTCAATTCGAATAAATTTTGTTACAGTTGAATAAAATTTGATTGGATTCAAAGGAAGTTTCTTTATTTCAATTAAAAATTTGTTTTATTCATACAAACTGCATAAAAGCGGATTCGTTTATTCGAAACAAACATTTTTTTCAGTGTGTGGAAGTTAAACTTTCAAGCTATATAATTATTGAAAAACTGCTTAGTTACCGGATGACATATAAACTCATGATATTCAAAAAGTGATTATATAACTCAGAAATTATAACTGCAAATATGAAAAAAGCTTAATTTTGTAATTCAAAAATTAATTCTAAAAAATACGTGTATTTAAAAATTAGATCCGAAGCTTTCTTTTAAAAGATGACATAAATTTGAAAAAAGTTTGTTAGGGAGACATTACTAGATGACATTAACCATATTTAATCGAGTTGATTTTGATATGGAGTAAAGTAAAAAAAAATGGCAGATATGATATTATTGGATACAATACGCTTAATAAAACCTTGCCATTTGGAAGTATTTTCCTCCAAACACAAGCTGACAATATTTCAGAGAACCGTCAACTTTTTTATCTTCACCCATATACAATTAAGTAAGAAAGTTAAAAAACAAAACTTAGAAAGCTTATTAAATTTCAAGTCAGTTGAGCCTTACTTAAAGAATTGTCCATAAATATGGACCGAGATAGCATGTGAGAAAGACCGACCTTTTTTCCGTTTTTGGCCAATTTTCTATTCTCAACTTCCACTCTCTGCATGATTTATGGAATTGATTGAAATCCCCTCTTTAAAATGAGACTAACAACATAATAAAATATTTACTGGTTCTGGAATTATCTTCAAAAATGTGGAAGCGTGTCAAAGATGAAAAGCGGTCCGTCAAACGGCAGTCGAACTGCTAACGCATGATAAATAAGCGGTTACCAATCAACCGACCGCTTTTGTCTTGGACATGCTTCCACATTTCTTATGACAATTCGAGAATCAGTAAATAATTTATTATGTTTTTGATCTCATTTTAAAGAAGAGATTTCAGATTCTAATTTAGCAAAGTTTCAATGCTTGCCATTCACTTCCCTGAAGCATGCAAAGAGTGGAATTTGAGAACTGAAAATTGGCCAAAAACAGAAAAAAGGTAGGTCTTTCTCACATGCTATCTCGATCCCTATTTATCGACAATACTTCAAGTGAGGTTCAATTGACTTGAAATTTAATCAACTTCATAACTTTTTTCAAAACTCTCTAAACCTAATTTTTTTCAAAGTTAGCCAGTTTCTAAGACAGGTCTGTTTTTAATCCGATTTTCGTAAGTGGACGCCCCATTTTGATCGGTAGTGTATCTTTATCTCATACATTATAAACTACTCCAAACAGTTTCGCATCTCATCCCCATCGATACCCCCTTATCAGCCCCAAAATTCTACTTTCTGATCTTGTACCTCTTATCTCTCGTCTGATAAAAAAATAAACATTCATTCACAATTTCATACGCACGCACGCGCTGCAATAAAGAGATCCCCGCCTTAATTCTGTATTCCTTCGATCGCGATCTTCTGCCACTGACACGGAGCATTTATGGCACACGTGACAGTCATTGACACAATGACTGAATGACACATGGACCAAAGGTCGGCTCCCTGTTTCTCTATCGCGCCCTGCATGCAGTCGAAGGAGCAAGCTGCGCGAGTGGGTTTGGTCGTTTACACCCATCGACCCAGCCGAATAATGAAAAATGCGCCTTGTACCTACATATTCCAAGGAAGAATATAATCGGACCCGTGCATGGTTTAGTTTAGTTCAAATGCCAGATCGTTACGTATACGCCTTGAGCAACCCCATTACTATTCTACAATTGCTATTAGCGGCACCCGCGATGGGTGGGGCCGATTCTCAAAAAGAAGTGTCAAATGACAGGAAGGAGCGACATCGAACAAGAAGAAGAAGAAGAGAATGAAGGTCAGCTCGAATTTCGAGCTACTTCCGGTATATGAAGCACCCTAAATTCCCAAAGAAACAAGCTATGAAAAAAACTCTGCAAGTAACATTTCTATTAGATTGCGATTCATAGTTCATCATTTCATCTGATAACCTTTAATGTCAGATCTAATCTCTAATAAAATTATGAAGCTACATTGGCCGTCCCCTTTCAAGTAAATAACTTGCTCTTCAGTAAAAAATATACAGGGAACATTCCAAGACAATTTTATGTGATCATGTATCTAATATTAGTTTTATTATTAGTATTTGCTCGCGAGTAAAAGCAGCTAAAAAGCGGATATATACACTTCAAGCAGTATGCCGACCCCTATCCGACTATAGCCGAACCACGCGCTGCTTAACTTTGGTGATCGAACGAGAAGCCTTAGACAATTTTAAACGGTATTATGCGAGGTATTATGCAGTAAAAGGATCGGAAAATTGACAATACGATCGGGTCAATTATAGACTAAATGACTTTTTAGTAGACGTAACAAAAAATTTAGTTAAATCAACTGATTTTCTATAAATTTCTCCTAATCTCCAGTCAAGTTAATTTGAGTCGCATTCTTCCATACATGTGTAAAATCTTGACTGGAATGTCATGTTGTGCATTCGAGTATCGATCGTGTCGTATAAATTTCGGGACGCAATAAACCCGATAATTCTATTACTAAATAATAAAATTACTAAATAAAATATTTAAAGAAGTGCAGTCAGTACTGACGCCGAGAAAAGAATCACAGGTCAATCAATGTGTCTTGTCGCAACGAACTACTTTATGAGATAGAGTAGTGTTATATATTTAAAATAATAAAGAAGTTTTCCTGACATAAAGAAAGTTTTTTTTTTAATTTTATAAATCGCCATGGATAGATTATGAAAGGTCATCAAATGTTATTCGATAGATTATTGGAAGCGTCTCCAAAACACTAAACGAAAAAAATATCAACAAAGTTTTTCTCATATATAAACACAATGAAAAATTTCTTTGAATCTTCATAAATCGGTACAAGTAGGTCATAAAAGGTTGAAAAATATGTCGATTGATGCGTCTCGAGGACACGAACAAATACACTATATATACGATTGTTGTATGTCGAATATCAAAAAACTTTTTCTAATATAAACCAGGTAAAATTTGTTTAAATCTCTTAACGCCAAAAACCCCAATTCTAATTGGCCGATCTAGCTCAAAATCTTATCTGACAATCCTTATCATTTTAATCTTCCCTCTATGAGGAAGCAAAATAAATGAAAGTTGGCTGAGTAGTCATACTAGTATTCCAAATCAATATTATTATTAAAACTGACCGTCATTTGCTTTTTATTTCGTACCTTCAAAAAGATGAAAGAGATAAAAAATGTTTGACAGTTTTAGGTGTATTTAGACTTAGGGGAGTTGGAAATGGTTGAGAGGATTAGAAAGGGTATTGTGGGTTTTAAAAGGAATTTAAGGGGATAGAACAGGAGTCAGATTGCAATTTTCAATAATACTGGAGGGCGAAGTAAGGTGGGTACGAAAATTTTCGTAAGATTCGTCTGAGACCGAAAATTCCATAATACTAAACAATACCTATAACTAAAAAGTATGTGACATTATTAAATTATTAATAAACATAAATAAATGGTTTGAATCATTCACCACATTCTTTTTTTTCAATTTGATCGCTCGTAAGTAAAAAGGCACTTCTTAATATATAAATTAAAGACGTGTAACTTCAACGATTTAGGACGAAAATATCAACTTTAAAATATTAAAAACTGAAAACGTTTAAAATTTAAATTTTTCTAATTAAAAGCATATAAAGCTTTAACAATTAAATATTTAAATATAATTTCAGAAATCGAGAAATTTAAATACTTATCGAATAATTTTTCAAATCGTAAAAATTGCCAAATTAAAACGTTTTTTGTGCTCTTCCTTTTTTTTCAAAAGACATTTTTTTTTACATGAGTTTTGTAATTTGTTAAGTATAGAAAATTGAATAACTCCGTAATAAATAATAATCTCTAAATAATAACATATCAATAATACATACATTAAAATGGCATAATATGTGTAGCACATTGAATATTATTTGTAAATAAGATAATAATATTTCATGACAAAATTTTACTTTGTGGATAAATGAAGAATAAAATTAAAAAATGGAATTGAAAATAGTGAAAAATACTACAGTTTCTTTGAAATTAGTTCAGCCCAAAGGTTTGAAAACCAAGAATTTTTTCTTTTCTTTTATATTTAGGATGTCTTGCTACTATTGCTCGATCGAAAACAAAATCTTCGCGGAGTCATTTTTTAAAAAACTCGATTTTTAATTTAAAAAAATCAAAATACCCTGTTTTTCTCGAAAACAAAGTGAGATATGAAAAAAAGGGTTAGAAAACAAAATTCTTCATGGGAAAAATTCCTATAAAAAAAACCTTCTTTGTAATTTTAAATCGAGTTTCTAATCTCACTTAGTTTTTTCGTGGTTGAAAAACTAAATTTTTGGATATCACTATAAATTTCTTTTTGTCTTATTTTTTGTACTCGATATCAATTCAATAGTAAAAGCTTTTTAGCCTATGCTGCTAACATTTGAAAAATAAAAAAATATCATCAGACAGTTCGAATAACAATATTTATCTATATTGTTATCTAGTATAAAAGAGTGAGAAACGCTTTTTTTCTCAAAATATGCTCTAATTTCGTTACCTAAAATTCTTTACAAGAAAGTAGATTTCATTTTGATCTTAAATACAATTTTTTAAATACAGACAATAAACTTATGATTCATTCCAATCTGCAGGTTGGCTTATGAATGCATACTTTAAGAGTTCTTTCAATTGAGGTTGAATAATTTTTACCTACATTTCTTAAAAGATATTTTTTTATTTAAATTTTTGTATAACAAATATTTTAAATATTAACCATTTTTAAAATGTACAAATTTTTTGATTGTTTCTTTTCATATTTGGAAAATAAAATAATCTCAATAGATTGATTTAGAATCAACCACAAAAAAAAACATGTTTTTCAAGAATACGAAGTGAAATTGAAAATGATAAAAAAGGGTCTTTTTGCAGGAATTTTTCGAAAGAACATTTTTGCTGTCTCAACTTTTTTGCATATCTTGCTTCTTATTCAAGAAAAACTGGGTATTTCGATTGTTTAAATTAAAAAATAGATTTTTTTTCAAAAAACTGCTCCGTCAAAATTTTTAATTTTTTATTAATTTTAGTAAGACATTCCAGATACAATATCGAGAATCCTTCAGGTTGAAGAAATTTCAATGTAACCTTGAAACTTTTTTTCAAGTATAAGAATAACGTAAACCTTTATGTCTTTTATCATTTCTCAAAATTACAAATTGATAAATTCCTTCTTTTGATGATAAGTTTATGAAATTGTTTTGTCTTCTTTAAGAAAACATTACTTGAGAAACTGGTCAATTGAGATGAATGGGATTTATTCAAGTACATCAAAAAAAGTCGTAGCTTTGGTACGAATAGCCGGGGTTTTTTGGTACGTATAGCGGGACATTAAAAAATGGGACTATTGGTAACAAAATTTCAGTACAAATAGATGGATTTTTTCGGTACATATAGGCACTGCCTTCAAAAAAATTGAAATGAACTTAGTGAATTGAACTAAATGGTAATTGCATGTATTTCAAATAAAATAATTTCCAAACAAAGAAAAATCAAAAACTGTATCAATCTTTTTACTTTCCGTTGAAAATTTTATTTGTAGCTGTTGACTAAACGGTTCTCAATGGTCCAAAGATAGAAATTTAAAGGTCTTTAGGCATGAAATATATCTTGAATGTCCATCTGGGATATAAATGTAAAAGCGGAACTGCTTTGAAGATGTCACTTTGGGGTCGTTTCGTGGCATCAATACGAATCGATCGGAAAGTGCAGGTTGAAGAAAATTCTCTTTCCGCAAAAGAAGCTCATTCACAAGCCACAAGTGAATGCATACAGGAGCCGACCTCTTTGTAACTTTGCACTTCCGTGGCTAGAACTACGCCTTCCCGTCATTGTGACAGATTTCCTCGGGTGTTCTTGGTCGGGTTTGTATCTATGTTGCGTTTCAACGCTCGGCTAACTAGCGTCGCGCATGGGTCAGGAAGCGATACAATAATATTGTATAAGGCCCTGAAAAGAGGCCTTGGGGGGCGTGGATCCGACGATCGACGACTTCGAATCTGTCCAGGAAATAAGTGTAGCCTTACCGCTCAATTATTACACAAAAATCGTCTGCACGTGCCCACAATTGCTTCCTTTCCCCGAAAAAGAAAGTTTTCAAGATTCTGAAAATATTATTACTATTTGGAAACATGTAACAACGATCAAATCTATAGGAGATTCGAGCTTTGATTCAAATCTTTTCCTAGATTTTATGAAAGGGATCATAATATCTAATCTAAATGCTAATCGGAACCAGCTGAAGCTGAAAAAAGTCGATAAATTAAAGCCCATTAAAGAGGGAATGCCTTTCGATAATTTGGTTTCATTCGGTTTCATTTTCCATCCTTGGTAGTTTGTGTCTAGTTCCCTATCATTGAAATTTGACGGTAATGAAATTCTACTATTATAAGCTAGAATCTGACCGTTCGAAAGGGCCTTTTTTGGCAACGCCATCTGTCGAATCGGACGCAAACGCCTTCAATCACTCGTGTTTTGAAAACACCGACGTGCCCACTTTACCGATCCGATCGGATAGCACTGAATCGGCGAGATGATTGTAGTCATTACGGTTCACGAGTGCGTATTAGAATTTGTGCTGTTATAGGCCTCCATTATTCCCGTTTCGTGTCTATTGCCTTTCGAACGGACATTCGTACCTATATCCGCGGTTATGGTTAGAAAAAAAGGAAATCGGGCCAGTACCAAATTCGAGAGCTGCTAAATCGAGCCAGGAGCACGCGCGTTCGGTAATAACGGTTCTCTGCAATACATCTTATTAGCAACGATATTAGTAATCATTATAATAATGAGAAATGAGCGAGCGTAACTACATGGCGTATGGTTGTTAACAATACCTTGAATTATCTCGGAATGGGGCATCCGGCTTACTCGAAGGGAGGAGAGCACGAAATTCTGAAAGGTGTTGCCATTTAAAGTACGATTGTACCAAAAAAGAACAATCCTTGAATGTAGTTAAAAAACTCGAGTTGTTAGTATCACAATCGCAGAATTACAGTACAATTGACTTTGTACTTTCTTTTTTTTCAAGTATATTTTAGTACTTGCGTTGTTCTGAAGTACCTATCTTATTTCCTTCTTCTTCTAAACTTTATTAAAAGTCACAGGAAAGCAATCAATAATAGGAAGATTGAACTGACTTTATTTCAATTGGATTCAGCTGAATTCTTAGCTAATTAAGAATCTGAGATTAGATGAAGATATTAAGTTTCGTTTTCTTTAAAAAAAAAAAATGTTGCACTCGTGACTCATAAACTCATTTGCTGTGCACATTAAACACGTTCCATGAATTCTCACTAATTCCACGAGTATTTACCTTTCGTGCCGACACGTAAGAAAGCATTAAACGTCAGGCTCGTTATATTTCTTGCATCGTTGCCGCAATGCCGCAGTCATCGCGACATGCTTCCTTTCGCTTACTATATTCCTCGCCTCTTCTGTTTTATTATTTAGTCCCTTTTCATTCGTTCCGGCCTGACAAATTACAGTTATATCTCAATCCACATATACACTTATGTTGTTCACTTAAGGATATCACATACTACAACCCAAAAATGCAAATCTCTTCTTACATTTCGAAGAAAAGTAATTTAGTTCACATCAGCTACAATTTTAACTTAATATATGGTACTAATAGCAGAAAACATTCTTTGTCATATTCAGATGATATAAATTTGTATAAAAGTGCCATAATTTTGATATGAAATACAGGAAGATAAAGGAAAAAAGACGTCTGAATAGGATTATCCATATAGCACCGGGATATTGGGGGATATTCAATTATTATGCAAAGATATCTTGTTGAATCCTGCAGATATTTTCTATATAATTGCTGGTTATCCCAAAAATCCAGACATTTTTTATATCCTAGGATGTCTTCTGGACGTTTCTTCCATATTCCAATATTCTCAAAGTAAATAACCCCGAAACATCCAAAAAGGCTCTTAGGAAATCGTGTGGATATCCCAAGGGTATAGAAATTTCCGAGAGGTAAACAAACTCTGGTAATCCGTTGGAAAGCTCGGTTATCCGAACTGGTAATCCGTGTTAATCTTGAGAAATCCAAGTAATCCATGATGATTCACTTGTAATCCTGGGTAATCTACTTCTGAACGTAGGTAATTCATTTTATATTCGAAATAATCCACTTATAAACGGAGTAATCCAAGTTATCTATAGTAATGCACTTGCAATCTTAGGTTATTATTATATCATTAAGCCGTTTCCCTTTCGGGGTAGGCGTGACTTGCTCGGTTGGAAAGCAGTGATGTGTGGATGGGTATATAGGTGAAGGGTAGATAGGTATATAGGTTTAAGGTATAG
>JAABKJ010004480.1:0-24308 GCA_011634705.1 Andricus grossulariae
CCTTGACCAAGTCTAATAAAAATGTTTAATACAGCTAATTGATTAATTTCGTGATCTTTTTTTCTATAAGAATACTCCATTGAATATGTAAGCTTTATTTAAAAACGATAACCTTAATTTCTTTTTGGAAACTGATACAGTTAAAATGCTGTTGAATTTTTTGCTATCTACTGTAGGGTGGTTTCCCCTACGTGGGAAATATACTTAAGTTAACTTCTAGAATAATATTCTAGGAAAGTCCAGAAAATTCTAGAAGGACCAAATCATTCTAAAATATTCTAGAAAAGTCAAAAATTAATATTTAAGAGAGTTTCAGAACATTTCAAAACGTACAAAAAATCTAGAATAATGCACCAATATAAATATGTGAACACCTAAAAAGGTTTTAGGTGCATGGAAAATATATTTAAGTCAACTTGTAGAATAATATTATAGAAAAGTCCAGAATATTCCAGAATAACATGCTAGAAAAGCCAAAAACGTTCCAAGACTTAGAGAAAAGTATAAAAATAGAGGAATATTCAAAGAAACCATGAACCAGTCTGGAAAATTCCAGATTCGTTTCAAACATTGTTACATATTTTCTCTCAGAACATTCCAAAGTTTTTAGAATAATACAGAACATTTTAGATCCAGAAGCTTCAAGAAAAATCCTGGCTTTTTTAGAAAATTCCAAAAGCATTCTAAAAAAAAAAACGAAAATTACAGAACATTCTAGAACCTCCTGAAAGAATCCAGAATAATCTAGAATATTCCACAAAAATTTAGAAATTCCAGAATACTGAAGAATTTTCTGAAATATTTTTAAATATCCAAAGAAAAATATTTTACCGACCTTGTCGGCCAATCGTTAAGCCTCATTAAAGCTTTTGATTGTAATTTTTCATTCTCCGGGTGGCCGAAAAACTTCATTTTCAAAATTCGCGGACTTTTTCCTGACAAATTTTGCATTTTCCCTGAAGAACTTTCGAATTTTCAACAGAACAGTTGCATTTTTGACAAAAATAGATTAGTTTTTAACAAAATAGTTAAATTTTCAACAAACCAATTATATTTACAACAAAACAGTTGAATTGTTTACCAAAGTGTTTAATTTTCAAACTACAAAACGAGTTTTTAATCACATGATCGCTAAAAAGACGATTTTTTTTAGAAAACAGTTGATTTTCAAACCCGAAAAGATCAATTTTCAACAAAAAAAAAATTTATATATATAATTTACAAGAACAAAATAAATTTTCAACTAAACAGTTGCATTTACAACCAAATAGTTGAATTATAAAACAAAAGAGGTGAATTTTCAACCAAACGGTAGAATTTTCAACTTCAACAAAAAAGAATGGCATTTTCCACCAAATAGTTCAATTTTGAAGCCAAAAAGACGAATATTTTAGAATACATTTGAACTTTCAACCCAAAAAGTTTAATTTTCAACATAAAAATGAATTCTCCAAGAAAAATGCAATAGTTGGTATATAAACCAATAAAAAAAAAGAATTCTCCACAAAAAATTTAATAGTTAAAAATAAAGATGAAATTTTTACTAAAAGAGATGAATTTAAAAACCCAAAAGACGTTTTTTCAACCAAGAAGATTAATTTTCTACCAAAAAAGACGAATTGTCAACAAAAAACATTAATTTTGAAACAAATATTTTAATTTTCATCTCAAAAAGATCAATTTTCTGTCAAACAAAATTAATTTTCTACAAAAAAGACGAATTTTCAAGAAAATAGTCCAATTTTCAACTAAAGAAATGAATTTTCAACTCAACTGATGAATTTACGAAGTTCTTCCAAATTGTTGAGTTTTCAAGCCAAAATACGAATTTTACGTAAAGCAGTTAATTTTCAACCGGAAAACATGAATTTTCAACAAAAAAGTTAATTTTTAACCAAATAGTCGAATTATCAACGAATAAAGATTATTTCTCAACAAAAATGTAATAGTTGTATTTTTAACAAAAAAAGAAGATGAAATTTCTACCGAAAGAGATGAATTTTGGAACCAAAAGGACGAAAAAATTCAAGCCTTGGTGGAACGGTGAACTACTCTCCTAAAAATTAATTTTCTTTGTTAAAGATTCATCATTTTAGATGAAAATTCTTTTTTTTTTTTGTTAATAATTAATTTTTTTTAACTGAAAAATTTACTATTTTGTTAAAAATTCAACTGACAGGTTAAAAAGTAACTTTTTTGTTAAAAATGCAAATGTTTTGCAGAAAATTGGTCTTTATGGCTCGAAATTTTAAGATTTGGTGGAAAATTCAACTATTTGGTAGAAAACTCAGCTTTTTTGTACAAAATCTTTTTGTTCCGATTGAATATTAATTTTCCTAAATGAAAATTCGTCATTTTCGGTAGAAAATGAATTTTCTTGGTTGAAAATTAAATTGTTTGGTAAAAAATGTATTTATTTTGTTGATAGTTTATCTTTTTTGGTAGATAATTAATTTTCTGTGTTGAAATTTCACTTTTTTGTTTACAAATTGAAGTATTTGGTTGAAAATTCAACTGTTTTGTAGAAAGCTCATCTTTTTTGTTGCAAATGCCATTGTGTAGTTAAAGATTAACCTGTTTAGGTTAAGAAATAATTCTTTTGTTAAAAATTCATCCAAATTGTTGAAATTTCAAGCCAAAAAGACGAATCTTCTAAAAACTGTTGAATTTTTAATCCAAAAATAAAAATTTTCAAGCCAAAAAACGAATTTTTTACAATACAGCCGAATTTTCAATAAAATAGTTGAATACTCAACCGAAACAGATAAATGTTTAAACAAAAGAGTTGAGTATTCCACCAAAAAAAGATTAAATTTCTATCAAATAACATGAATTTAAAAAAAAAAAATGAATTTTCGAGCAAAAAAAAATGAATTTTTTACAAAACAGTTGAATTTTCAACTCCAAAACATAAATTTTCAACAAAAAATTTCATTTTCAACCAAATAGAAGAATTTTCTACTAGAATTAGAACTATTAGTTAGAATTTCCATTAATGGTTGGCAATTGATCGGCTTTAGTTGAAAATTGAACAATTTGGTTAAAAATGTATGCATTTTGTTCAAAATTCGTCTTTTCTTGTAGAAAATTAATCTTCTTGGTTAAAAATGTATGTCTTTATTTGATTTTTTTTTTTTTTAGAAAATCAATTTTCTGTGTTGAAAATTAATCAGTTTTGGTTGAGGATTCCACTATTTTTTGGAAATTCGTCCTTTTTGATTCAATGCAACTGTTTCGATTTGAAATGAAAATCTTGGTTAAAATATCAACTATCACATTTTTTGTTGAGAAGTCACCTTTTTCGATAAAAAATCAACTCCATGTCTGAAAGTTGAACTACTTGCTTGAAAGTTCATTTTTTTGTTAAAGATTTACAATTTTAGATGAAAATTCGTTTTTTTGGTCAACAATTAATGTTTTCAACTAAAAATTTAACTATTTTGTTCCAAAATTTAGCTTTTTGGTACAAAATTCAACTATTTGGTAAAAAACTGAACTCTTTTGTGGATAGATCTCTTTTTTCAATTAAAAATTTATTTTTCCAAATAAACGCTTGAAATTATTCAAATTATTTAGTTTAAAATTGATGTAATTTGTGAAAAATTCGTCTTTTTGGTAGAAAATTAATTTTCTTGGTTGAAAATTCAACTTTTTGATTACAAATTTGTGGATTTTAATGAGAATTTATCTTTTCGGTTGAAAATTAATCTGTTTTAGTTGAGGATTCAAGTATTTTGTAGGAATTTCGTCTTTTTGGATTGCAAATTTAATAATTTGGTAGACAATTCAACTATTTAGTATAAAATTTAACAGTTTTGTAGAAAATTCGTCCTTTTTTTTAATGAAAATTAATTCTGCTAAATCAAAAATCGTATTTCTTGGTAGAAAATTCAACTATTTGGTTAAAAATATAAGTATTTTGTTAAAAAATTCGTCTTTTCTGGTAGAAAATTATTCTTCTTGGTTAAAAATTCAACTATTTGGTTAAAAATGTATGTATTTTGTTGTGAATTTATCTTTTTTGGTAGAAAATAATTTTTTTG
Organism: Andricus grossulariae; assembly: GCA_011634705.1. Taxonomy (NCBI): domain Eukaryota; kingdom Metazoa; phylum Arthropoda; class Insecta; order Hymenoptera; family Cynipidae; genus Andricus; species Andricus grossulariae. The sequence goes on from JAABKJ010004480.1 coordinate 4,044, forward strand.
TTCGTTAAAAATGCAACTTTTTGGTTCAAAATTAATCTGTTTTAGTTGAGAATTCAACAATTTTGTTAAAAATTCGTCTTTTTAGCTTGAAAATTGAACAATTTGGTAAAAAGAATTCAACTATTTGGTAAAAAATAAACTGGTTTGTAGATAATTCGTTCTTTATGTTGAAAATTAATTCTTCTAAATGAAAATTTAACATTCTTCAAGCTGTTTAGTTAAAAATGTATGTAATTTGTTGAAAATTCGTCTTTTTTGGTTAAAAATTCGGCTATTTCATTAAAAATTTGTGTACTTTAATGAGAATTTATCTTTTTTTTGTTGAAAAATAATCTGCTTAAGTTGAGGATTCAAGTATTTTGTAGAAAATTCGTCTTTGTGGCTTGAAAATTCAATAATTTGGTAGACAATTCAACTATTTGGTACAAAATTCAACTGTTTTGTAGAAAATTAGTTCTTTTTGTTTTAATTGAAAATTAATTCTCTTAAATGGAAATTCGTCTTTTTTGGTTTAAAATTAATTTTCTTGGTTGAAAATTTAACTATTTGATTACAAATTTGTGTATTTTGTTGAGGATTGATCTTTTTTGGTGGAAAATTTAACTGTTTCGAAGAAAGCTCATCTTTTTCGTTAAAAATGCAAATGTTTCGTTGAAAATTAGTCAGTTTTGGTTCAGGATTAATCTATTTTATTGGAAATTCATCCTTTTTGATTGAATGCAACTGTTTCGATTTAAAATAAAAACCTGTTCTTGCTTAAAATATCAGCTATTACATTTATTGTTGAGAAGTAATCTGTTTCGTTAATAAAATTCAACTACTTGTTTGAAAGTTAAACTACTTTCTTATTATGAACAGAAAACTTCTCAGAAAAAGGGGGAAAAAGTCAATTAATCGCATTTTTCTTCAAAAAGTCGAAAAAAAGTCGAAAAAAATCGCACGATTCGAGCCCTTTAACAGTTTAAAAATAAAAAAATTATTATTTACCTGTGTAGATGTCGGTGTATTCGGAGGTGTGGGAACTCGGTACATAACCGGTTGCTGCATCCCAGGTTGATGTTGTGGATAATAAGCAGGAACTATGTGCATCGGAGGTTGGCACGAAAACTCGGGTTGGGCCGGATTAACAGCCGGCATCGAATTATAAGGTACCGAATAATTGCTAACGAAATTCGCTGAAATGAACCAATTTTTATTGTTTATTATCAACTTATAATTAGTATTTTAACTTATCATTGAAAAGAATTTTTAAACATTTATTTTGTTAAATAAAAGCAGGCCTCACAGTCCCTATGGGATAAAATATAAGAAACAAAGGGTACTTTTCATCTCGCTTATAGGGTACTTTTTTCGCGCCCAAAGAGTAACAGATTCAGGATAAATTCATAAAACTTTAAAATAATTCAAATAAATTGGAAACAATTTTTTAATCTAAAAATTCCATTGATTTCTGTAAAATGGGAATGAATGTAGAGGAATTTACGGTCAACGAGAAGAATTCGATAAAATGAATAAAAATTCAAGGTGATTTAAAAAAATTTAATGAATTGAAAACAATGTAAAAATATGAAAAAACGTCACTCGATTCAGCAAATTTGAAATGAGCTTAGCAAAATTTAAGGGGAGTCAAAAGAATTTGATGAAATACCTAAGAATTCAATGTGAGGTTAAAGACTTCAGGATCAGTTAAATACAAACTTAAACTTTTTTTTAACCCATTGAATTGAATAGAATTGAGTGAATTTAGAAGAATTGAAATGAATTAAAAAAATTCAAGAGAATTCCAAAGAATTTGAAAGAATTCAGAGTAAATTAATAAGAATTAAGCGTGAATTCCAAAAAATAATTTCAAATCTTTCAAACCCAAATAATTTATAACCAAAAAAGTGACTAATAACTACAAATAAATTCAAAATAATTTTAAAAATTAAAAAAATTCTATTGATTTAGTAAATTTGAGTGAATTCAGAGGAATTTAAGGGAAATGAGAAGAATTCGATTATATCCATAAAAAATCAAGCTGAATTAAAAAATGAATTAGGTGAATTTAAAACAATTCAAAAACATGAAAAAAACTCATTAAATTGAGTAGGTTTGAAATAAGTTTAGAAAAATTAAAGAGAATTCAAAAAAATTTGATGAAATGCCTAAGAATCCAATGTGAGGTTAAAAACTTCAGGATCAATTAAATAAAAACTTAACAATGTTTTTAAATCCATTGAATTGAATATAATTGAGTAAATTTAGAAAAATTCGAATGAATTAAAAAAATGCAAGTGAATTACAAAGAATTTAAAAGAATTCAGGGTAAATTAATAAGAATTAAACGTGAATTCCAAAAATAATTTCAAATATTTGAAACCCTACTAATTTCTAACCAAAAAACTGACTAATGACTATAAAAAAGTCAAATGAATTCAAATTAATTAGAAATAATTTGAAAAATTGCAAAAATTCCATTTATTTAGTAAATTTGAGTGAATTTATAGGAATTTAACGGAAATGAGAAGAATTCGATTATATTCATAAAAAGTCAAGCTGAATTTAAAAAGCAATTAAGTGAATTGAACACAATTCAAAAACATGAAAAAATTCATTAAATTGAGTAGGTTTGAAATGAGTTTAGAAAAATTAAAGAGAATTCAAAAGAATTTGCTCAAATGCCTAAGAATTAATTGTGAGGTTAAAAACTTCAGGATCAATTAAATAAAAACTTTAGAAAAATTTTAAATCCATTAAATTGAATAGAATTTAGTAAATTTAGAAGAATTCAAATAAATTTAAAAAAACCAAGAGAATTACAAAGAATTTGAAAGAATTCAGAGTAAATTAATAAGAATTAAACGTGAATTCCAAAAAATAATTTAATATCTTTGAAACCCTATTAATTTCTAACCAAGAAAGTGACTAATGACTATAAAAAAAATTCAAAATAATTCTAATGAATTAAAAATAATTAAAAAAATTCCATGGATTTCAGTAAAATTAGAGTGAATTTAGAAGAACATGAGGGGAATAAGAATTCGATGTAATTCATAAAAATTCAAACTGAATTTAAAGAAAAATTAAATGAATTGAAATGCCTAAAAATTCAAAGTGAGTTTAAAAGACTTCAAGATAAAACTTTTTAAAAATCCATTGAATTGGTGTGAGTAGAATTGAGTGAATTTAGAGGAATTGAAAAGATTTAAAAAGAATTAAGGATAAATTAATAAGAATTCAGGGCAAATTCCAAATGAATTGCCAAAAATATTTGAAAATGTCTGTAAATCTTTGAAACCCTACGACATCCCTCACTTCTTGTGAATAAATTCTTGGAAATCCATTATAATATTAAAATCTCTTAAATCCCTTAAAATGATTAAACCCTTGGAAATCCTGAAATATTTAAAATCCTTTGATATCTTTGGAAATCTCTTCAAACTGTTTAAACATCTTGAAAATACCTGGGAATCTTTTACAATGCCCTCAAATATTCCAAATCCTTTGAAATCCCATTTAAGTACTGAAATCAATTAAAATTTTCTTTGAAATCTTTTAAAATAACTCAAAATATTAAAAATCTTTTGAAATCCCTTAGAATCAACTACATAAAAACTTTTAAAAATTCGAAAAAGTCCCTTGAATGAAGAATTCAAGTGAATTAAAAAAAAATCCAAAGAATTCCGGATAAATTAATAAGATTAATACTTTGTATATTAATATTTATAAGATTAATTGGAAAAAATGATTTCAAATCTCTTCAAATATTTGAAACTCTACGAAAAATAATAAAAACTTATACGTTCTATAATATCGTTCCCTATCTTCCGAAATTCTAGACAAAATTTTATCCTGAAATATTTCAAACACTTTGAAATCTCTCCAAATTAATTAAATTAATAAAAAATCCCTTGAAATCTAGTTAAATTCCCTAAAATATTTCAAATCTTACAAAATACGAGTACCTCACTTCTCGTGAATAAATTCTTTAAAATCTACTAAAATTTTATAAAATTCCGTGAAATTCTACGATAATATTGCCTGTAATTCTGAAATATGTATTAAAGTACATTGAGAGCTTTAAAATCGTTGAAATCCTCGGCAGTCTTATAAAATCCTGTGAAATCTTTTAAAATATCATAAAACCTAATAGATCCTGTGAAATCGTTCCATATCTTCCGATATTCTAGAAAATTCTTTATCCTAAAATATTTCAAATGCTTTGAAATCCCTTCAAATTAATTAAATTAATATAAAATTCCTTGAAATTTAAATCTTTTTAAATCCCCTAAAATATTTCAAGTCTTTTGAAATCTTACAAAATACCTCACTTCTCGTGAATAAATTCTTAAAATCCACTAAAAAATCTAAAATCTGTGATGATATTTCCCGAAATCCTGGAAAATGTATTAAAATACATTGAGAGCTTTAAATCCTTGAAAATCATTGAAATCCTCAGAAATCTGATAAAATTCTGTGAAATCTTTTAAAATATCTTAAAACCTTATAGGTCCTTTAAAATCGCTCCATATCTTCTGAAATCCTAGAAAATTCTTTATCCTAAAATATTTCAAACGCTTTGAAATCCTCTAAAATTAATTACATTAATACTAAATTAATTACAAAATTAATTTGTTGAAAGAAAAGTGACTAAAGTTATCTGAAAAGATGCAAAAAAAGTGACTAAAAAAGGATATGAGGAAAAAAGTGACTGATAGTGACTATGCGGTAGCCCTGGCTATAATTTAAGTTACTTCTTACAGAAATTCCTATAAAAATGAATTCTAAAATAAAAATCTAAACTCACAAGTTGATTGGCTCGGAGGGGTCATCGTCTGCAAATTAAAAGAGTAACTCGTCCCAAATCGCGGCTGCTGTCTCTCTCCCGAATTCTGGTTCACCGAAATCGTCCCCGGAGGTGGCACAAAATACATCGGCTGTGGCTGTATATTAAATTAAAAAATCATACAAGTCAATAGAATAAATCCATTACTTTCTTAATTAATCAATCTTTTCAAGATCTTTATAAAAAAAGACGTTTTATATCAAAGTCATCGATTTTGTGAATTTTTGGTTACTTTGTAGTGCTTAGGGTACTCAATAATAATTAAAAACAATTTTTTTAAATAAACAACTGAAAATTCACGTCGAATTTTCACCCAAAAAAGATCAATCTTCAAAAGAAGAGTTGGATTTTCAAGCTTAAAAGTATCATTTTTTCAAAATATTTGATTTTTAAACAGGAAGAGATGATTTTTCAACCAAGAAAATTACATTTTTAATCAAATAGTGGAATATTCAAACTAAAAAAGAGAATTTTCAACAAAAAAGCTGAATTTTCAACCAAGAAAGATTTTTCAGTCAAGGAAAACAATTCGAACAAATTTTTGAATTTTCAAGCCAAAAAGACAACTTTTTTACAAAACAGTTGACTTTTCCACCAAAAGAGAATAAATTTCTATCAAATAACATACATTTTCAACCACAAAAAAATGAATTTTCAAACAAAAAAAGACGAATTTTCAACAAAAGAGTTGAATTTTCAACCAAGACAAAAAAACAACAAATTATTGAATTTCCAAGCAAAAAAAAAACGAATTTTTTACAAAACAGTTTAATTTTCTACCAAATTGTTAAAATTTCAAGCCAAAGGGAAGAATTTGCTACAAATTATTACAATTTTAAGCTTTAAATTATTAAAATTTCAAGTTTCTACAAAACAGTTGAGTTTTTGAACCAAAAATATCTCATTTTTACCCAAAATGGCGAATTTTGCACAAAAATATTGAATTTTCAACTCCAAGATATGAATTTTCGACAAAAAAGTTCATTTTCAACCAAATATAAGAACTTTCTACCAAATTGTTAAAATTTCAAGCAAAAAAAAGACTTTTTAAACAAAAAGTTGACTTTTTCACCAAAAAAGATGAAATTTCAACAAAAGAGCTGAATAGTGGAATTTTAAAAAGGCGAGTTTTCAACAAAGAATGATTTTTCAGTGAATAAAAAAAAATTAAACCAAATTGTTGAAGTTTGGTTGTTTGAATTTTCTTTTTTGATGAAAAAAATCTCTTTTTTTTTATTGAAAATTCAACTATTTTAGTACAAAATTAATCTGATTTGGTTGAGGATTCAGCTATTTTGTTAAATATTCGTCCTTTTTTTTTAGTTGTATTTAAATGAAAATCTTTTTTGATAGAAATAATATCAACTACTATATTTTTTGTTAAGAATTCATCTATATTGGTTGAAAATTCATGTATTTTGTTAAAAAATCAACTATTTTTATACAAAGTTCAACTATTTGGCTGAAAAGTAACTTTTTGTTGAATATTCATATTTTCGGTTTAAAAATCCAACAGTTTTGTAGAAAATTCGTAGTTTTGTCTTTAAAATTCAATAATTTATAGAATACTTTCTTTCCTTCTTGGTTCGAAATTCGGCTTTTTCGTTCCAAATTTTTTTTTTGTTGTAAAAAAATCTTTTTTGTTGTTGTTGAAAATTCGACTATTTTAGTAAAAAAATAATCTGATTTGGTTGAGGATTCAGCTATTTTGTTAAAAATTCGTCACTTATTTCAGTTGAATTAAAATAAAAACCTTTTTTGGTAGAAATAATATCAACTATTATATTGTTCGTTCTGAATTCATCTATTTTGTTTGAAAATTCCTGTATTTTGTTAAAAAATCAACTATTTTTATACAAACTTCAACTATTTGGTTGAAAAGTAACTTTTTGGTTGAAAATTCATATTTTCGGAATAAAAAAGCAAAAGTTTTGTAGAAAATTCGTCTTTTTGGCTTGAAAATTCAACAATTTATAGGATATTTTCTTTCTTTTTTTGGGAAGATTCATTATTTTAGTTGAAAATTCATCTTTAGAATGGAAAATTTAACCAGTTTTTTAAAACTAAAAATACAACTATTCCATTATTGGTTGAAAATTTATATTTTCAATTGCAATTTTTATTTCAAATTAAACTAGTTTTTCGTTGAAATATAAAGTATTACGGGCTTTGTTGAGAATTCATCTTTTCGGTTTGAAAATTGAACTGATTTGTAGAAAATGCAACTATTTCATGGAAAATTGATGTTTTTGGTGAAAATTGATCTTATTTTTTGAAAACTTATTATTTTGGTTTCAACTATTTGGTTGAAAATTAAACTATTTATCTAAAAAATTAACTACTAGATGGAAAATTCACTTTTTTGTTGAAAACTCAGTGTCGGGTGGAAAATTCAACCGTTTTGTAGAAAATTCATCTACTTTGTGGAAAATTTGTATTTTGGGCAGAAAATTAATCTTCTTTTTTGATAACTCATCATTTTGGTTTCAACTATTTGGTTAACAATTAAACTATTTATTTGAAAAATTAACTACTTGGTAGAAAATTAACTTTTTGTCAAAAATTCATAATGTCGGTTTGAAAATTCAACTGTTTTGTAGAAAATTCATGCCGTTCACGTACTTTTTTGAAAATTCGTCTTTTTGAGCAGAAAATTAATCTTTTTTGAAAAATCATCATTTTGGTTGAGGATTCAACTATTTTATTTTAAATTCGTGTTTTTTAGTTGAATTTAACCTGTTGAAAAATACTTTTTTTTAATTAATTTTTTAAACTGAAAATGTAACTATTCCATTTTTTGTTAAAAACTTATACTTTTTAGTTGAAAATTCATCTCCCTTGATTAGAAATTACATTCTTGGTGAAAATTCATCTTTGTAGATTTAACATTTAACTATTTTATTGAGTTATCTTTTTTAGTCGAAAATTTAACTGTTTTGTTGAAAATTCGTCCTTTTGTACGTTTCGCACAGCTGTTTTATACTCTAAACACTACAAAATAACTAAAAAAAAAAAGAGTAAAATCAATGAAATAAGTTTTGCCTTTGACATGGAACGTCCCAAAACTAAAATCGAAATTTGCTTACCGGAAGTGGATTAGGTGACTGCCAGAAATTGGGTGGAACAGACTGAACGTTCTGCAGAGTTTGGTTCGAAGAAGGTGGAGGTGGAGGATAAGAATGTGGATGAGGAGGCGTTGGTTGACTATCGCCTCCACCTCTCTGGTCGTAGATATTCATCCCCATAAAGTAATTGGATAAATCGGACGCGTCCTATAAGATAAAAAAAGTTGTATTCAGTTTGTACAGTACAAATGGGTAACTCTGGTCCAGAAGATTTCAAAATATTTTAGAATTTACAGACTGAAAATGAAAGCACTCAAAGTGAAAACACTTTTAATTTTAAACTTTTAAAATTGAAGTCCTAATTATTTTTAATGTAAACGCTCAATAATTTACACGCATAAAATGGAAGCTCTCAATATTATTAAAAATTAAAAATTAAATTTCGTTATAATTTTCAATGTTCTAAATTGAAGAATAAATTTCTAAATTTTAAAAATATCATTCAGTAGCAATTTTAATTTAGAAACATTAAAAAATTAACGATTTTAAATTTAGTTTGGAACTAAACATTATTTGAATCAGAACTTAAATTAATTTTATTTTAAGTAATATGAAATCAATAATTGTTCAATTATTATTTATACAACAAAATTTACTTACAAATTAAAAATTCAAATGTAATTTTTTTAATTAAAAAAATCAAATTACATAAATTGAATATGGAATAAAATCGTTTAATTATGAAGTTATTAATGTTAAATTAATAAAGAATTCAAAAAGGACGAAAAAATTTGAAAAAAAATTCGAAATCCCCTCAAATTATTGATATCATTAAAACATTTCTTGGGATATTTTAAAATTCCGTAAAATATTTGAAATCCCTTGATATTTTTTAAACCTCTTGAAAATTCCTTGCAATTTTTAAAAATATCATAAAATCTTTCAAATCCTTTGAAATCCCCTCAAATTATTGAAATCATTAAAACATTTCTTGGGATATTTTAAAATTCCGTAAAATATTGGAAATATTTTGGAATCCCTTGACATTTTTGAAAGCTATTGAATATTCCTTAGAATTTAAAAAAATACAATACAATTATTCAAATCCTTTGAAATCCCTTCAAACTATTGAAATAAATAAAAAATTGCTGGGAATCTTTTAAAAAGTCCTAAAATATATCAAATTCTTCAAAACCTTTTAAAATCCCTTGAGATTTTGTAAAGCTCTTGAAAAAGTCAAGAAATTAAAGAAAACTACCTTAAAATATTTCAAATACTTTGATCATCCCATGAAATTTTATGAGATCGGGCGATATTTCCTGAAATCCCGTAAAATTTATTAAAATACATTAAGACCATTAAAAAACCCCTTACAATCATTAAAACTCTGGGAAATCTTTTCAAATATCTTAAAACCTTGTAAGTCCTGTAAAATCGTACCATATCTTCTGAAATTCTAGAAAATTATACATCCTGTATTTGAAACGCTTTAAAATTCCCTCAAATTAATGAAATTATTTTTAAAAATCCCTAAAATATTTCAAATTAAAAGCTCTTGAAAATGCGTCTTGAAAATGATGATGATGGACGCCAAATTTTTTATACTCTTAGTTACTCTTAGTCAGAAAATACCGGTCAACTAAAAGTAGCATATTCATATTTACGGCAAAACGAAAACATTTATTTTAATTCATAATGAATTTTGAAAAAAAAATTGAATTTCCCACTAAAAAATATCAATTAAAAAAAAAATGGAATAGTTAAACTTTCAGTTGAAAAAATTAATTTTCAAACAAAAAAAAACGGATTTTCAACAAAAAAGTTCAATTTTCAACCAAAGTGATGAATTTTCAAATAAAATTATGAATTTTCAACGGAAATAGTTAATTTTTAAACCAAAAAGATGAATTTTCAACTAAAATGATGAATATTTAACTGAAACACTTGAATTTTCAACCAAAAAGAGGAATTTTTAAACAAGAAGATTAATTTTCAAATAAAAGGATTAATTTTCTATCAAAAAATACAATTTTCCTGCAAAATACATAAATTTTTAACGAAATAGTTGAATTTTTAACTACAAAAAATATGTTTAACCGAAAATGGAATAGTAACAGTTTTAGTTAAAAAAATTATTTTAAACCAAATATAAGAGTTTTCAACTAAAATAATGAATCTTCAACTAAAATAGTTGAATTTTCAAACAAAAAAATTAATCTATTTTATTAGAAATTTCATTTTTCTTGGATAAAAATGCAACTGTTTGATTGAAAATTCAACAATTGTGTTAAAAAGTCATGCTTTTTGGTAGAAAATTCAACTGTTTTATTGAAAATTCGTCTTGTTGGGTTGAAATTCAACTAGTTTCGTAGAAAATGTATATCTTGTTTAAAACTGATATTTTGATATTGAAAAGTCAATAAAATCTTCTTTGGATGAAAATTTCATCTTTCTTCGAGAAAAATGCAACTGTTTTGTTGAAAATTCAACAATTTTGTTAAAAATTCATCCTTTTTGGTTTAAAATTCAACTTTTTCGTTAAAAATTCAAGTGTTTTCGTAAAAAATTTACTTTCTGTTCAAAAATTAATATCTTAGTGTTGAAAATTTAATTGAAATCTTTTTTGGATAAAAATTCAACTATTTTTGAGAAAATTCGTTTTTTAATTTGAAAATTCATCTATTTTATTAAAAATTTCATTTTTCTTGGATAAAAATGAAACTGTTTGATTGAAAATTCAACAATTGTGTTAAAAAGTCATGCTTTTTGGTAGAAAATTCAACTTTTTGTTGAAAATTCGTCTTGTTGGGTTAAAAATTCAACTATTTTCGTAGAAAATGTACTTCTTGCTTAAAACTGATATTTTTATATTGAAAAGTCAATAAAATCTTTTTTTGATAAAAATTTCATCTTTCTTGGAGAAAAATACAACTTTTTGGTTTAAATTTAATCTTCTTTGCTTGAGAATTCAACTATTTTGTTTAAAAATTGGGGATGAACCACTTTATTAAGAAATCAACTGCGTTAAACATTTATTTTTTTGAATGAAGGTTTATCTCAATGGTTCAAAATTTAACTATTTGGTTTTAAAAATTAATTTTTTCTGAAAATTCATATTTTCTGGTTGAAAATTCAATTTTTGTACAAAAAATCGTCTTTTGGCTTGAAGGCTCAACAATTTAGATGGTATTTTTTGACTTTCATGACTGAAAACCCTTTATTTGTCGAAATGTCTTTTTGGCTTTAAAATTCATTTTTTTAATGAAATTTGATTTCTTTTTTTGTTTAAATAATAAGTATTATCATTTTTTGTTGAGAATTCATTTGTTTAGGTGAGAAATTTAATTATTTTCTTGAAAATTCAAGTATTTTGTTAAAAAGTCATCTTTATAGAAGTTTTTTTTGTTTACAATAAATAAATAAATTTGGAAATTTTAATTTTGTATCTGAAATATTATTTTATTCCGCTTATAAAAGATCATATGTTAAGAATATTACAAGACCAAATGCTGGTATTTTAATATTAATTGTCAGGGGAAATGAAAAATTGGTAAAGGAAAAATCAGGGAATTTTGCAAAGCATGTATTATTTTAAATACAAAAAATGTACATTAGTTTCAAGCCACATATCTTATTATTTCTGGAAACCATAAATTACGTACAGTAACTGGGGGGGGGGGATATTTTGTTGCGATTCGTTACAGGGGGAAGGGGGGTCTTCGAGAGGGCCTATAATCCGTTACGCAATTTAAATACGACCCTTAATGTAGAAATCACTTTTCTAAATTGACCAAAATTATTAAAATAATAAAAACTTTAATTTTGCTAAGATCAGAGGTGAATTGCCGTTTTTTAAATTAAATTTCCAGTCATTTCTCGGTCAAGTCGCCACCCTGAATAGCCCAGCATGGCGGACTTGAGATAGGTGCGACTTGAAATAGGTGCGTCTTGAAATAGGCAAGAGTTCACTGATAGATGAATGAATCTGAATAACTGAAACTCACAGGTTGGTGAACGTGTCCTTGTTGAACAGGTACGGCGTAATTGGCATAGAGTGGATGGTTCTGATTGAAAATAACATCGCCTTGTCCACTATTTTGTACCGCAGGTGGACCCTGATTCGGATGTGGCGCCATCATCACAGTCTGTTGCGCCGCGGAGGCTTGATAGACGCTCTGTTGAGTGTACGGCTCTGAGGTAGACAAGAAAGTCGTGTAGGGCTGGACCACTTGGCTGTGCCCACACGCTTGCACCGTAGTAGTTTTGACTAGAGTTTGTGGAGCTGAACTCTGCTTCGGCGGCACGGGTGGCGGCGGCGGCGGAGGTGGCGACGCCAGTGGCAAACTCGGAGACGTTGCCGAATTCGTCACCTGTGTCTGCAGGAACAAGAAGAGTCTTGGATAATTTCATTTTTTTAGTAACTACTCAAAGTTACTGGATAAAGTAACATCCAGTTACCTAAAAAGTTACTGTTTGCACTTGCTTTATTTTATAACTTAAAACACAAAATAACTAGGACAATAATACATAAAAACTTAATTTGAAAAGAAATAGGCATTAGTTGAAGTAAATAAAAAATACACCTTATATTCAGGCCTCAGACTCACTTTAGAGCCCAAAAATAGTGTAAATTGTGTCAAAAATTAAAAAAAAAAACAGTGTCAAAATAGTGTCATAACATTTTTTGAGTATTAAAAATGAAGTTCAATGTTTCTTTAAAATGTTTTTCTTTAGAGTATAAATTATCAAAATTCCTATTTATTTATCGCAGGCTTCACAGTCTCCCCCCTTCTTTTTATTTGTCCACTTAAATGCGAACTTAATTAATAGAACCTAATAAGATAATCCAACTATTTTTGGTCTAACGTTCATTCTTCTCGGTTGAAAAGTCTACAATTAAATTTTTCGTTAAGAATTCATATTTTTTATTTTCAAATTTTATTATTTGGTTCAAAATTGAATTACTTTGTTGCAAATTCAAAAATTTTGTTGAAGACATACTTCTTGGTTAAAACCCCAACAGTTTGATTAAAATTTTATTTCTTTCTTAAATAAATTTTTTTAATTTGAAAATTCAACTATTTTATTGAATGTTTTTTTTAAATTAAAAATGCAACTGTCCGGTTACAAATTGATCTGTTTCGATTGAAAATTAATTTTGTTGTGGAAAAATCACATTTTTGGTTTAAAAATTAAACTGCTTTGTAAAAACTTCGTCTTTTCAGCTGGACAATTAAACAATTTGGTAGATAATTTAACTACTTGGTTGAAAATTGATGTATTTTGTTGAAAATTCGTCTATTTTGGAAGAAAATCAATTTTTTTTGTTGAAAATCAAATTTTTTAGTTGAAAATAATCTGTTTTAGATGAGGATTCAAGTATTTTGTTAAAAATTTGTCACTGTTATTTTATTTTAAATTAAAATCTGTTTTTTTTTTTAATATTAACTATTACATTTTTCGTTGAAAATTCTTTTTTTTTTTAGATTAAATATTACATTCCTTGGTTGAAAGTTGAACTACTTTCTTAAGCATTCTTTTTTTTTTTTTTTTTGAAGACTTATCATTTTATTTTTAAAAATTTGTTTTTTTTTGGTTAAAAATTATTTTTTTTTACTGAAAATTGAACTATTTTGTTGAAAATTCATATTTTCGGGTTAAAACTTCAACTGTTTTTATAGAAAAGTCGTCTTTTTGAGTTGAAAATATCACAGTTTGGTATAAAATTCAACTATTTGGTATAAAATTAAACAGTTTTGTAAAAAATCGTTTTTTTTAAATTGAAAATTAACTCTTCTTGATAAAAATTACACTACATCATGTTTAGTTAAAAATTTATCTTTTTTAGCTTAACAATTAAACTATTTTGTTCAACATTTTTAGAAACGAAAAAATACAGAATAAAAATTAATCAAATAAAATTTGGACTAACATCACATCCATTGTTCAAAATATTTAGTTGAAAATTTGTATTTTTTGGTTGACAGTTGAACTATCTGATTAAAAATGTATGTATTTTGTTGAAAATTCGTATTTTTAGGTAGAAAATCAATTTTTTGTTGTTAAAATTTGATGTACTTTAGTTAAGGCTTCAAGCATTTTGTTGAAAATTCGTCTTTTTTTATTATATTCAACTTTTTTTATTCAACATTAAAGTCTGTTGTGTTGAAAATTCTTTTCTTTGTTTGAAAACTCTACTATTTTGTTGAAAATTCTCGTTTTGTTGTTTTAAAATTAAAGTTTTTTAACTACAAATGTGTAACTATTCCACTTTTAGTTGGAAAATTCGTCTTTTTTGGTTGTATTCAACTGTTTTTAATTTAAAATTTAAATCTTTCTCGGTTCAAATATCAACTATTACATTTTTTTGGTGAACATTCAACTATTTTGTAGAGAATTCGTCTGTTTGGCTTGAAAATTCAACAATTTGGTAGAATATTGAACTGTTTTGTGGAAAATGTATGTAATTTGTTGAGAATTAGCTGTTTTGTTAGAAGCTCATCTTGTTGACTTGAAAATTCATCATTTTGGACGGCCCTAATCAACCATTGAGACCATTTATAGCCAATTAGCAAATATAAGTTGAAAAATATGTTTTAAGAAAAAATAAAGAAATAGTGTAATTAGCAGACAATTGTGAGAAAATAGTGTCTTTAGTGTAATTTTGTTCGAAATAGTAGTAAAATAGTGTGGTGAGTCCGAGGCTTGTATATTTCGGAAAGTGAACAACAATATATATTTAAAATAAAATTCGAATTGTATCAGATTCTGAACGAGCTTTTTCCGCATTGCTCGACAGGATTGCCATAGAATTACTTGCTACAAATCATAACTTTCTCCTGATAAAATAGTTGAAAGGTTTTTCAGTCAAAACAAGAAAAACAATCTCATCCAAAATATTGAATTTTCATACGAAAAGACGAATTTTCTGCAAAACAGTTGAGTTTTCAATCAAAAATAGGAATTGTTACAAAAAAGTGAAATCTTCTACCAAAATAACTGAACATTCAACCCAAAAAAGACGAATTATGTACCAAATAAATGAATTTTCAACTACAAAAGAGTCAATTTTTAATAAAAAATGGAATAGTAACATTTTCAGTTAAAAAAATTAAGTTTCAACTAAAAAAATAACGAATTTTCAACCAACGATATTAATTTTTTAACTAAAATTATGAATCTTCAAAAAAAAAATAGTTGAATTTTTAGTTAGTGAAATAAATTTTCAACTAAAAAGATAAAGTTTCAACCACATCATATGATTACTATTCTACCAAAGAATAATATAAAAAAAAGATACGTTTCTACCGAAAAATACTATCAAAAAAGATAAATTTTCCACAAAAAGTGAAATAGTTAAATTTTCAGTTTAAAAAATTAATTTTTAGCCTGAAAGATAAATTTTCTACAAAAAAAAAATTAATTATTAGTAAAATACATGAATTTTCAACCAAATATTTGAATTTAAAGAATTTTCAATCATATAGTTGAATTTTCAATAAAAAAATATGAATTCTCAACGAAAAATGTAATAATTGATATTTCCATCAAAAAATACTATAATAAAGATTAATTTTCAAAGCAAGAAGACGAATTTTCAACAAACAAAAAAAAAAACAAGTTTTCAACGAAATAGTTAATTTTCAAATAAATTAATTTTTAACCAAAAAGATGAAGTTTCAACTAATGAGAGTACTTTTGATGAACTAAAAAGACTGAAGAAGATACATTTTTAGTGAAATATAGAATAGTTGAATTTTCATTTGAAAAAGTTAATTTTCAACACAAAGAAACGAATTTTCAACAAAATAGTTCAATTTTGTAAAAAAAAATTTAACTTTAAACCAAAAATAGTTGAATTCAATAAAAAAAAAATACGAATTTTCAAGAAAGTAGTTGAATCTTCAACCAAAACAGATTATTTTTAAACCAAACAGTTGTAATTTTTAACCAAACAAGATGCAATTTCGACCAAGAAAGACGAACTTTCAACAAAACACATGAAGTTTCAACTAAAAAAGATAAATTTTAGGTTACAAAATTTGTATGAACCAAACAAGATGAAATTTTAGTAAAATAGTTAAATTTTCAACCAAAGAGATGAATTTTCAACCAAAATGCTTAATTTTCTACTAAAAAAGTTGAATTTTCAGCCAAGAAAGATCCACCAAATTGTTGAATTTTCGAGCCAAAAATAAGAATTTTCTACAAAACAGTTGAATTTCCAACCCGAAAATGGAAATATTAAAAAAGAAGTTAATTTTCTACCGAAACAGATTTATTTTCAACCAGACAGTTGCATTTTTAACCAAACAAGGTTAAGTTTCTACAAAAAGAGATGAATTTTGAATTAAGAAAAATGAATGCTCATCAAAACGGTTGAATTTTTAACAAACAAAATTTATCAGTCAAAAATGAAAAACAATTTTAATCAAATTGTGGAATTTCAAGAAGTAGTATGACTTTTTAATAAAAATGGTAAATTTTCATCCAAATAGTTCAATTTTGAACCAAAAACTAACATTTTTAACCAAAAAAGATGATTTTTCATCAAAATACATGAATTTTCAACCAAATAGTTGATTTTTCAACTTAAAGCGATGAATTTTGAACTAAAAATGGAATAATTAAA
This sequence comes from Andricus grossulariae, assembly GCA_011634705.1. Lineage (NCBI taxonomy): Eukaryota > Metazoa > Arthropoda > Insecta > Hymenoptera > Cynipidae > Andricus > Andricus grossulariae. The sequence continues at coordinate 20,569 of JAABKJ010004480.1, forward strand.
TTTTCAGTTGAAACAATTAATTTTCATCTTAATTTCTCTCTGACACTCCTTGACATTCTGGGATTCCCTGACCTGTAGCGACCCTGATTTAATTAAATATGACCATTTTTCTTTTCCTGATTCGCTGCAGAATTAGAATGGATGGATTTTCTACTAAAATGGTGAATTTTCCAACCCAAAAGACAAATTTTTAGTGAATAAAGTTTGTTCAGTCAAAAAAAGTTCCTCCAAATTGTTCAAAATTCAAGCCGAAAAATGTAATTTTCAACCATATAGTTGATTTTTTAACTAAAAAAGACCAATTTTGAAAGAAAAATTATATAATTAAATTTTCAGTCGTAACAATTAATTTTCAACTTAATTGTTCAAATTTCAAGCCGAAAAATTTAATTTTCAACCATATAGTTGATTTTTTAACTCAAAAAGATCAATTTTTAATGAAAAATGATATAATTAAATTTTCAGTCGTAACAATTAATTTTCAACTTAATTTTTCTTTGACATTCCCGGACTTTCAGGATTTCCCTGACCTGTAGCGATCGTAATTTTTAAATTTAATTAATTTTTTTATTTTAATTAAATCGAACCATTTCCCTACCTGATTCATAGCAGAAGAATTGCCGCCATTCTTCTGAGATCGTCTCTTCTCCTTAGCCGAGTTTCGAGTCTCCGCAATTTCCTGATTTTTCGCCGGCGGTTCGCTCTCCTCGGGAAAGAATTTGGGTGGATTTTTGGGATCGAAGCGGTAAATCGTGCCGTCCGGATTAGTGAAAGGTTCATTCGTCTGTGGATCAATTATGACACTTCCGGCTGGAACGCTCGATATACTTGAAACTGCCCAGACGACGGTTTGACTATTTGGCTCTGGAGAAACGGAATCCTGACTAGATATTTGAGTATGGCCACAACCTAAGGGAGGAATTGGGGAAGGCGAGGGCGATGGTGAAATTGTTGCGTCACTCCGCTGACTCTGAGACTTGTAGCCACTACTCGATGGACTCAGGCGCGAAGACATACTGGCACCAGAATCTGGAAAATAATATCAAGTTAGGATCCAAATGATGATCTAATTTTACAAAAATTTTAAAGAATGCGTAAGAATTTCAAAAGATTTCAATAATTTCCAAAGATTTGAAGAATTTTTAAGATTTCAACAAGGGTACAGTATACAAGATTTTTAAGATTCAAAAACATTTCGAAGATTAAAGAAATATTTCAAGGATTTCAAAGATTTTATCAACATTTTAAAAGATTCCAAAAGACTTCTAAAAGATTTCATAGAAATTATCCAAATAGATTCCAGAATGTCAAAATTGGACTATTTTGTTGAAAATTTACCATTTTTGTTAAAAAGTCATACTACTTCCTGAACATTCCACAATTTCAGTAAAATTGTTTTAGGATCAGGCTGGCCAAAAAATTCCTTTATGAACGGAATAAAACGTTTTCAGATTAAAATGTAAACGTTTCAAATTTATTTATTTCAAAAAACCAGGGTGTCCAGCGATTCTTAGGAACAAAATTCCAGGTCTTTTCCAGGTTTTCCAGGTCAAAAACTCAAGTTTTTCCAGGTCTACTTTTTTACATTAAATAATTAAATAACCAATTGTTATGCATGTGTAAAATGAGAAATTTCATTTTTTATTGGCCAACAATTTCTAAAGAAAGCAGAACCATATATAAAGAAATTCTTAATTTTTTGGGAACGTAAGTCGCCTTTTTTTGAAATCGTGGGGAATATTTTTAAACCTTTGAAAAAGTCTTTGAAGTGCTTGAAACCTTTTAAAATCTTTGTAAATTCAATGACATCTTTTGAAGTATTTAAAATTTTTGTAAAATCTTGAAATTTCTGTGAAATCTTTGAGAAGTCTTTCGGAATCTTTTAAAATTTTGGTAAAATCTTTGAAATCGTTGAAATCTTTCTTTAATCTTCGAAATGTTTTTAAATCTTAAAAATCTTCTGTACTGTACCCTTATTGAAATCTTTGAAGTTCTTCAAATCTTTGAAAATTCTTGAAATCTTTTGAAATCCTTACGCATTCTTTTAAATATGTCTGAAATCTTTTCTATACGTTTGAAATCACTGGTATATTGGAAATCTTGAAAAAAAATGCAATCCATTAAAAAAGCATAACAAAATTATTATTAGCATACTTTTGGAAGATTATTGAAGGAAATTATATTAATACGTATTTATAAAACAAAAAAAAATGAAATAAATTTTTTTTTTAAAGTTCAGGCAGCGAGAATCGAACACGCAACCCTCTGGCTATGAAGCCGAAGCATTACTGCCTGAGCGACGGGCAATGAGCCCTCATTAAAAAAATTATGAACCGAAACTAAAAATCACAATTGACGATCGGTCTCCCCTGGTCAGATTCAGAAATAAAAATTGTAGCGAGAAAGACCATGAAATTGTTTTGGGAAAGGAGCAAACCTTGTTTAGTTAGTCGAGGACCGGCACTGTGAGTGGACATAACACTGTCGCCTCTCGAAAGCATTCCACGAGTGTAACCGCCGAAGCTGAAGGACTTTGACACTGAGGGTCGCGGAACTCCACCTCGAAAAGTTTCTCGACCATCGCAAGATTCACCTTTTGCGAGCCTCGCTTGTCTGCAAAACAAACATCAATTCAATAAATTACTCCTCGATACATTTTTTTAATACTAAATTCAAGCATACATAATTTTGCAAATTAAAAACCGCGAGAAAAAGTTCCAAAAAATTCACTCCGGGCTGGGTTTGAACCAACAACCTGTTCATTACATGCGAGATTCGCTACAAATTACGCCACCGCAGTCCATCAGGGAAAATTTTAGTTTTTACGTTTTTTAAATTTATTTACACTTACAGGGTGTCTATTCAAATCCTGGAAAATAATTCCCTGACAATTCCAGTTTTTTCCAGGTACAATTTTTCATAGCGTAAGGCTATTCAAATATTCCTGATTTAAAACAATCGACTCGGAATATGTACATAGTTTCACAAGCTTATTATAAAAAATGTTTTTTTTCAGATTCTAGTAATTTAATTAATATTACAATATATTCTTTAATATTTTAGCACGATCGATTAATTAAATAATAAAATAATACTAAAAACATCATCATTTCTTGAATTTGTCTCTAAAGTCCATGAATTTGAATAATAATTTAAACAAATTTTTATTTTATTTACTTATACTTAAAATTCAGTGCATATGCAGGTAAAATTAATGTGGATACTATATTAAATTCAAGTTAAAGCGCTTAAATTCCCTAAGTTTTCAAGTAAAAATGTGGATTTTCAAAAAGACAGATGAATTTTTCACCAAACAGTTGAATTTTCAACCAAAAAGATGAATTTCCTACCAAAAAGATGATTTTTCCAAAAAATACATTAATTCTCAATCAGACAGTTTAATTTTTGACCTCAAAAGGATTAATTTTCAAACAATGAGCTGAATTTTGAATTAAAAATTATCAGTTTTCAACCAAAAATGGAATAATTAAATTTTCAGCTAAAAATTAATATTCCACAAAAAAAATTTATTTTAAAAACAAATTTAATTTAACTTTTAACCAAGTAGTTTTATTTTGAACCAAAAAGATGAATTTTCAACCAAAATGATGAATATTTAACTGGAATACTTAAATTTTCAACCAAAAATAAGGTAAATGCACTGGTAATCGTCACCTTAAGCCAAATTGGAAATTAAAAATGCTTATAATTGTATTTAAAACACAATTCTTATTTTCACA
>JAABKJ010004481.1:0-24303 GCA_011634705.1 Andricus grossulariae
TTTTTTTTACTTTCAAAATGACCTAATATATATATATATATATATATATATTTAATATATTTATTTTACATAATTATTTTCCATGTTATATATTTTATTATATTCCATATATTATTGTTACCTTTAGATTACATTTTTATAAAACTTTTTGATTAAATTTCTTATACTCTGGGAAATTAAAAACAAATTATAGCCTTTTGAAGTATTGTCAAGTATTATCAATTATTATTTTGAAAATAAATTAGCTTCCAAATTGACGGATGTTCATATCTAGGTTATATTCGAATGGAAAGATTGCGTATCTTTATATTTTTTCTAAAATTTGCAACTTATTAATTAACATTAGTTTCCAATATGACGAGATTATAGTACACATTCATTTTGAAGATTTCTGATTTTCGAAATATTGTTGATTTAAAAGTTTTTAATTTGGAATAATTGTCCATTTTTGAAGGTTCAATCTAAAATTAATCAATTTGTTAAGTTTTAAATTAATAGTCTTTAAGTATTAAGGCTTTCCTCTTGAGATTGTACAAGTTTCAAACATTTAAATGCGGAACAAGACCATTTTTAATAATTAAATATATAATTATCCAAGCTTGAATGCTTCTAATTTGACATTTTTCACTTTTGAATGTAATTAAATCTAATTACTGATTTTCAATTAAAAATAATCAAGACTTTAATTTCTAAACTCTACTTTAAAACTATATGTATTTGAATCTTCCACTCTAAAATTATTCAATGTAGAACGCTTTAAAGCTTTTAATTAAAAATGATTCAAATAAACTCTCTTAATTCAAATTTGTGTGATTGCAAATGCTTTCAATGAAAAAAAATTCAACCTTTAAATGCCTCAACAATTAATGATTTAAACACAGTACGATTGATGTAAGAAACTGTTCATTTTTTAATAATCGAATTTGAAATAATTCGATTTCGAACGTTTATGGCTCAAAAATGTGTAAGGCTTGTAATTTGAAATAAAATCTTAAAACCTTTAAGGATCCATACAATTACACTTTAGTAAATTTCAAACTTTAAGAATTTTAAATTCTTAAGTTTAAAAATCCTCAATTAGAAATTATGCAATTTGTAATGGCTTCGATTTTAAACTGTTTTAAACTAAGGTAAAAATAATAAATAAGGAATAGATGAGTTTATAGTATTCCGAATAAATTCTTGTATATTAGCCTTTAAATCTACAAACCTGTCGTGAACCAGGTGCAGCGATATTGACAATTCCGGCCGCCTGTTTCTGTTGGAGGTAGGTTATAAATCCAGTTTGAAGATTCTTGCTCTGCTGAAGAACATCCAGGTGATCACGACCACACGGAAGTGCTAACAGCATGCAATGCTCATTATCAGTCTGTAAAAATAAAATAAAAGACATATTTACATCTAGAAATAACAAAAAAGATTCACTACAATGTCTGACTTCTCCAACTTGAGGATTAATTAGCCAGTTGAATAATCAAATTACATGTTTCCTTTCCAAAAATCAACCCCATTTCGAAAAAATATGACAGAAAAATTCAGTATAGGCCTATAATGATTTCCCTACAATGAATTTCTCATAATTTTTGCGCTATTCTAGAAAAATTATTCCAGAAAATCATTACGTATAAGGAAATCAGTATAGAAATAAACAATGTTAAAATATTGAAAGAATTAATGCAAAAAAATAGAGAAACTATAAGCGAATTATTTATTTATTTAATGTAAGATTTCAAACTTTTTCAAGAGATTTCCTAGATTTCAAAGAATTTTACAGGATTCCGAAAGAGTTTAAAGATTTCAAATACATCAACGGATTTCAAGGAATCTTACGGATTTAAGGGATTCCAAAGGATTTCAAGAGACTCTTAAATCCAGGTATAACATAGAATTTTAATTCTTTTGGAAAGTTCCCTGAACTAACTGAAAATTATGATTCTTTTCCAGAATTCCCTGTTCAAATTCAGAACTATAATAGTTCTTTTAGAAAATTCCCATTTCAAATTCAGAGTTACAGGTATTTCTTCCAAAATTCCCGGTTGCAAATCATAATTACAGTTTTGATATTTTTATTTTAAAACGTAAATCTTTCTCTCTTTCATTTAAAAATATATATATATATATTTACAATTTCAGATTACTATCGTCATTATAAACAATAAGGTATTTTTCATTGTTCGTTTCGTGATTGAAGAAGCTTAGAGTAATAAATGAAATATCAAAAAACTTTAATATTCTAATATTCATTTTAGTAGATTCGAATCAAAAATCCCAGTCACTGAATAAAATTACCGGTTATTTCCCGGCCTTATACCGCTTTTCCGGTCAGGTAGACACCCTGATTTCCTATAATCGCGAAAAAAAATATAGGAAAATCATTATAGGCCTATACTGATTCCCTATAATATTTTGGGGTAAGGGCCTGACAGTAATAATTTAAAAAGAGAACTTACCTGCATCTTCCTTGCGACTCCTTCGACCTGAGTTTGCTCAAGCCTCATTCTCTGGGCGATCCTAAGAGGTGGAGTGGATCCATCACTATTGCAAGGAAGACTCTCCCTGGCGACATTGGGATTTCCAAAGACAAAATGCATCTGCACAGCAGCCTGGTCGTTCTTGAGTGCCAACAACCCTTGCCACATGACCGGGTACCTTTGCAGCAACATGAGAAGAGAATCGGACTGAGGTGGGACCTGAGCCACATGAGGGGGAGTTGCGACTAATTGCTTCCTGGACCTATCAGGTGTGATCGCCCTCTCAGTTGGAGCTTCGCTTGCAGCCATTGGATACTGGGAACGAATATGAGCCGGTGGTGGATCGTAGTAGGCTCTTTGAACTGCCACTGTACTTCCGGCGTTGTACTGAGGTGGAGGAGGAAGTCGAGCATTCCCATGAAGCATGTAGACCTGGGCGACCTGGGGACTGTCTGTTGTCCTGTCATGAGGAGTCCTGGTGTTGCGTCTTAATTCCAAAGGTGGACTGTGGCTCTCTTCTCCACCAGCTTCCAATTTTGGATCCAGAGGCAAGTGCGGAGATCTAGTTCCTGGGACGTGGTAGGCGATTCGAGGAGCTGTTAAAGCTTCTTGCTGTGCTCGGAGATATTGATACTGATAGGCATGTGGATGAATGTAGTGGGATGGCAGTTCCCCGGCTCTTGATAGACTTCCAAAGTGATTGACAACGTCGCCCTGAGAATTGAGAATAAACATTGTAGAGTTTTGTTTTTTAAATTGGGATCGTGATGATTTTGTAAGTTTATAAGAGAATAAGAGTTTTAAGAACAGAGATGAGATGATTGGAAGAAGCGAGAATAGATTCAATTTTGTTAGACGATCTAATGCATGTTTAAATCTTGTTTTTTTGTGTAGATTTTAGTAAAAAGCGTGGGTGTAAGTACCTGAGAAGCATTAGCATGATGATGGGCAGGTGGGGGCAATGGAGGGCTTTGGGAGCGATGAGGGGGGACGAGTCCATACTGTCCCCCTGACGATGGAGCTGCACCCGCACTCCCATGCTAGCCAAAACCAAGCAAAGTTAGTTAATTTTTCTGTCTTTTATCAAGGCGTTATTATTTCATAATGCACTCAAGCGAAACAATTAAAATTGAGGATGTTGAAAGGTTTAAGACGAAATTTATTGCTAAAAATATTCAAACTAATACTTAATTATCCTGACAATTCAACGTGTCCAAATTATATCTAATCCGATTTATTTATAAGTAAGCAAATTAACTTTTTGCTCACCAATGACGTTTCGTATGCAGAAATTGGAACAACACGAGGCTGAGGACTTGGAGAAGGAACCATAATACAGCCAGACATGGAAACTTCTACTTTTGGTGGCTCCATCGTACCAGATACCTTCAACAAATTATGAACAAAAACGTTAAGACATTTGTCTGTGAAATTAATAAATTAAAAATGGCCGAGTCAAAATTGCGAAAAATATAAAATCAAAATATCAGAAATGTATGAATTTTTTTAAATACCAGGGACATTGAATTTTGCGCTATACGGCATAGTTCTCCAAAAGTGAAAAAGTGATTCGCTTGCAGGACTTAAGTAAACAATTTCAAATTATGAACTTTCGAATTAAACAATCAAAAATTAAGAGAATAGAAAAATAAAATTGTCAAATTCAATCCTTGGAAATTAAACGATTTTACATTCAGTCTTTTCTGAACAATTAAAAAGTATTAAACTTAAAAATTTCCCACATAAAGTCATTAGACAGGTTGTTCTATTCTAAAACTAATGTAAGAATTTTAAAAATGTTCAGTCAGGAAATAAGTTCACTGTCATTTTTCAGTATTAAAAAATCCCGGCCATGACTCGGTTTCCCAGTCCAGTGACCCTGCAAAAATAAAAATAAAAACATTCTAAGCCCAATATTCACCTGAGATTTGGAAGGTGCAGATCTGGAACAAGTAGCGCCAGTGACGACCGGTTGTGGCCCAATAAGATGAGGTTGAGCTGGTGGACTCGCAACGGCCCCAGTCATCATCGGCGGTACAACAGCCTGAAGTAAATGAGCTTTTGGATTGAGCGGATGAAGCTGTCCATTGATTCCCTTCAATGCAGTCGGTTGAGAAATTCCCGGGTGTATCCTCTGGGTAGGTGTCGCTGCCATCGTTCCCGGATGCACATTAATCGGTATCTTCTGCGGCAGATTAATAATCTTCGGCGCATGTTGTTTCGCCGCTTGTAACAGATGTTGTTTCGGATTCGGAGGAATCACAGCATTATTAAGCACTGGAGACATCGGCTGTCCTTGTTTTGCATTCGCTGCATTTACAGGCTGGACATGTTTGGCATGAGGACTCAAGCTAGGTGAAGCCACTCTGTTACTCGGGATTAGCAAATGAAGACTCTGAACAGCTTGAACTGGTTGCTTAGCAATATTCTGCACGATAGTCTGGCTAGGCAAACTTGGCACAGCTTTATTAACAATGATGGGGTGTTGCAAAGGCTGGACAGGATTCACGAGCTTGCTCGCGTTCAAAACGTGAGCCTTCAAAGTGTGTGGTTTTGCTTGTGCTGAACAAGTAGATGGAGTTGCAACAAGCGGGGCAGTTGGAACGATAGTTATCGGTACCGCGCTTGGAGTTGGAACGACTACTGATGTTGGGATTTGAGTGGTAGGCGAAGTCGGCTTGGTAATAACTGTAGCTTGAGCCTGAGATGAAGGAAAATGTGCCTTAGTTTTTGGACAAGCTTCTGTCTTCGGTGCTGGTTTAACTTCTTCGGGATGTTCAGGCTTCAGAATAGGTTTGGCCTCTACCACTGACCTTGCCTTTTCAGAACCAGCAGAACTGATGACACAAGTGGATCCAGTTCTCGACTCGACTGTGATTTTCGAAGTGTTCTGAAGAGCCTGACCTGCAGTGGAAACAGGAATGTATTGTCCTTCCTCCGACTCTCTCATTGGAATCAGCAATCCCGTAACTGGATCAATCAGCGCCATAGGTTCGAGCGGAGCTGGTTTTTGTGTCACTGGTCCTGGAATTGGTTTCTGCACATCCTTAACCTTAACCTTAACCTCATCGGTCTTCTCCACTTCCTCCTTTTGAGGAGGTGATTCTTTCTTTTCTTCACTAACATCGTCAATATTCTCAGATGTTCTTCTCCCCTTCCTGCCTCTTGTCGACTTTTTAGGTTCCGATGGCGGTACAAGCTGATTAACACCCTTAAAGTTGTTTTGTCTCGTGCTTCTTCTGGTTGCAGCCAGACCTTTATTCGCCGCCCCACGAATAACATCTTCGATTATTTCATCAACAGTCGTTCTACTACCATCCTTTTCTGCTAACCTTCTAGACTTCCTGGTGTTGATCGCCGGGGAGACAAACTCCGCAGCAGGAACTTCTTTCACAGCAGCGACTGGAGTTGCAGGTTGAGCATTGGGTCCAATTGCATTCGGACCAGGGGATTTAATCGTCAGGATCAACCTTGGACGACCAGCATTATCCTCTTCACTATCGTCATGAAATTCGTAGACATCGGCTGGTTTATTCTTCTCTGTATAGTGTTTTCCACCTCTTGTACTTCTGCCTCCTCGTTTATTACCAGCTGCTGCTTTCGCACCTCTTCTGGTAGTGACTCCACCACGCCCTCTCTTCGATTTCGACCTTCCACGACGGGATTTAGTTTCTGTTTCGCAGGTTTCAACCCCCTCGTCTTGATCATCGTTAGAAAAGCTTTTCTTGCTATCTCCTTCCATGGATTCTGAATCGAACCAGAAATCTCCCTCACTTTTGCTTGTTTCGTGAAGATCAGATGTGTCATGATGTTCAACTTCCTCATCGACTTCATTCTCTTCGCCATCACAGAGAGCTTCAACTTTCTTTATCACGCTATCGATATTTACTTCCTTTGCTGACCAATAATCGCTATCCTCTTTACTATCGGTGGGATCTTCTTTAGCAATGTCAAGAGCGAGAGGATCCGTACTTGGTTCTTTGAGATCTGTTGAATCTTCATCTGCCTCTACTTCTTGCTTTATGGGTTCTTTGATTTCCTTGGACAAATCTTTTGTTGGATCCTTCGGTAGGTCTTTTGGCAGTTGTTCCTTTACAATATGTTCTGTAGATAGTTCCTTTTCAAGATATTCTTTAGGAAGTTCCTTTACAAGATGTTCTTTAGTTTCCTTTATAAGATGTTCTTTAGGTAGTTCCTTGACAAGAATTTCCTTAGATTCCTTTGTAAGATCTTCTTTTACAACTTCCTTTTTCTCCTCTTTCTCTTCTTTTAGTTCTTGCTTAATTGCAGGCTCCTCTTTTGGTTCTCGCTTCTCAATAGTTTTTTTCTCATCCTTTTCTGCCTCCTTTATTTTAGGAACCTCCTCTGCTTTTGAAACTTCGATTTGTCGATCTTCCTTAACTTCGATAGACGTAGCCGATGGAACAGGAGGTGTAAGCAACATAGGTTGAACTTCAGAATCTTTATCAACCTTCTCTACAATTGGCTTGGTCTCTCGAATTTCATTATACCCTTGGAACTCTTTCACCTCTTTAATCTCCTTAACATCCTTTGACAAAGATGGAGCAATCGAAGTGACAACTCTTGAGACGATCGTTTGCGTCACAGTGGAAACAAGAGGAACATGCGAAACATGAGGAGACTTCGCAAGCAAGATCCCCTGAGGAATCTGCTTCTGATCTTCAAATTTCTGTTCGAACTTCTGTTCAGTGAATTTCTGTTCAGTGAATTTCTGTTCATTGAACTTCTGTTCAAATTTCTGCTCACTCATCTTATGATATTCCAACTTCTCAGTGGGATGAGAGATAGGCACCACCGTCTTGATTAATGATTGATTGGGCGTAGATACAAGCGGACACAAGGAGTGGATAGTCTTATGGACGAGATGTTGGCCATGAGAAACAATAACAGGACTGGGTGTTGAAGCCCTCGGTATATGAGTTGTCAGAAGCTGAAGATTCGACATGTCTTGTTTTTGCCTCGGCGAAAGCAAAGTACTATCAGGATATTGTTTCTGTCGAGGAGAAAGCATCGTAGTTTCCAAGGACAAAGGTTTTCCAAAGATGGGGCTGGAGGTACTGGCGCTGATATCGATTTTCGCAGTCTCAGGTATGTAGGTTGGAGGTTGATTAGGCGAGGGAATCTTTGGAGAGGTAGAAGCCTTGTTCGTAGATTCAGGAAGAACTGCAGGAGACAATTTAGGCTCGTCATGTCTCTGAGGTTCGTTAGAATTCACAGAAATCAATGTTTCTATAACGGATTTCCCAACCAAGTTCGCGTCCCTCTTAACTTGACCTCCAGGGGTTAGAGATGGAACATTAGGCATGTAAGGTCTGGGTGGTATGTTCAAAGTTAAAGGTGGTAGACCTCCACGTGGGTAATTTGGAGCCAATGCTCTCATTCCAGGAGCATGTTGAATAACTGGTTGTTGACTAGCTGCTGTGGAATAGATGTGTTGCGCTGGAGTGTCTGGTTTGTGAGCAGAAATAGGAACGCTGACTGGAATCCTGACTGGTGGAGGTGAAGGTTTGCCACCACTTGGAACGTGAGGAGTCATAACTGGGTTACGAGACCATTGACCATTTGGAGAGAGAGGTTGCGAGACCCTTGGAGACAATTGTGCAGAGATGAGAGGCGGCATTCTTGATGGAACCAAGGGTGGTAAAGGTGCCAAGTTTGCGGAACAAGAAGCAGAAACATTCTGCATTCTGGGTGCAACTTGTCTCAAGGGAACCATCTGACTCTGTGGAGTGACAGGGAGTCTTTGATGGAGCGGTTGATATCCTATCGGTGTTGGTCTTGGGCTCACTGCCGGAATCCTCGGAACTTCGTTTAAAACTGGAACTCCTAAGGGTGTTGGTTTGTACTGAGAAGGCGGTGTAGGAGATGTGGAAGTCCTTCGAGACTGAATTGCAGGTGGCACCAAAGGTTGAGGCAATGTCTGAGGCAAAGTTTGCGGTAAAGATTGAGACAATCCTTGTGTTAAAGATTGAGATAAACCTTGTGGTAAAGTTTGAGACAAACTTTGTGGCAAATTTTGAGACAAACTTTGTGGCAAATTTGGAGATGGTCTTTCAGGTTCGTTAGCACCCAGATTTGGTTTCGGAGGCTCGACCGGAGCAGCAACTTGCGGAGCGACTTTAGCAACTTCTCGTGTCTTCGGTTCATTCACCGCCCACGCATGTGAGATTACACCAGGAGGACTCGAAGGCTTGACTACAGAAATATTTGAGCTTGGTGGTATCCGATTTTCGTGAGGTTTTTCCAAAATTGCCGGATTCTTCGCAGGCGCCTTGTAGAAAGATGGAATGTCTGGCGTCTTTGGTGGTTGAGTGAGATCAAAGCTCTCGTAATTTGGATCTTCTTCAGTGTCAGTATCAATCTGCAGATCGTGTTCGCTCTGAGGAGTGTCTGGTTTCAGATCTGTTTCAGCTTCTCCAACAGCAGAAGCATTCAAGCTCTCAACAGCTTGTTGCATTTCCTCGACGTCTTCTTGAGGAGCCTCAGGTGGTGGACCGTTGGAAGTATCAGCCTCAGTTTCTTCTTCCTCACATTCATAAGAATAATCTTCGGGAGGTCCGCCAAAGTTCTCAGCCATGAGAGCAGCAACTGCAACCTCGGTTTCTTCTTGTGAAATAGCAACTCGAGGTTTGTCTTCAGGTTGCGATGGAGGAGAAGCTGGTGCTGGTACTTCTGTTTCCTCTCTGCTGTTTCGAGACTGATTGCTCGTGTCTATTGTCTCGGGTTCTGAAATACTCTTGACAGCATTCTCATGCATAGTTTCATCAATCTCGATACCGAAACCTGGAATGAACTTCTCCTTCTTCTTCTCGAGTTTGAACTCTTTTTGAATTGCATTGGTCGGTAGTGATGGAGAAATATTGGTAATGATTGGGGAGATTTTGGGTATCGGACTTGGCATTGATTCTCTGGACGGCGGAAGAGTGGGCGACATGTCTTTCGAAGGGATAGGACTGCTCGCTCTAGGAGGACTGGATTCTGCTCCAAGATAGGGCAAGGCTCCACCTTTATCATGATGATGGTGATGGTGATGATGGTGGTGGTGACAGTCCTTGCGTCCTCGCTCCTCTTTCGACTTCTTTCTCTTCTTCTTCTTCTCCTTGATCTTTTCAGGAACTGTGTTCGGAGTTGAAGGTTCGACACTATCGTTATCATCTGTGAATCGAAAGACGTCGTGATCGGCAGACTCGGCGCAAACAGCGGATTTTGGAGAATTCGGCAAACCAAGTAGCTTGGCTTCGATTTCCCGCCCAGCCTCCGCAAGGTCAACACTGTTTTCGTCCTGAGGATGATGTCGTCGCTTCTTTTCGGATTTTCTTCTGACTCTTTCAACATCTGGACTCCGGTTCCCATCACTATCGGAATGGTAAACATTGTTCTCACTGGGAATACTCCCGAGCCTGTTGAAGAAAGCATTGGATGGAGTTTCATCAACATCGTCCGAAAGGGGACCGAAAATGTCTTCCATTCTTTGACTATCTCTCGCCTCTTGTCTATTGAGCCTCTTTCTCCTAGCTTTGGTTTTTTCCTCTACGTTTCTCTCCCTGCGTTTTTCCTTCTTGTTCCGCTGCTTCTTATCAGCCCGCATTCTCTCCTCAGCATTTTCAATAAGCGAAGTGTTGAGGGATTTAGTCGAGATTGTAGTATTGGCCGACTCGGGCGAGTGATTAACACGACAATCAAGATTCGTACCAGTAACCTTGATATTCTTGTGCTCCATACTATCGGACGGTTCAAGTTTGATGCCTTCTTCACTGCTCATCGAGTTCTTCTGTCGCTTTTGCTTCTTCTTGTGTGACTTCTTGCGCGAGTCCCTTTCATGGTTGTTCGCCACTGCATGGTTCGCAGAGAAAGACATCCTCTCCTCTTCATCAGATGTCCTTGGTTCTTCCTTTATCGTAACCCTAATGTTGTTCACCATCACACTAGTTTTCGGTGATTCTAAAGGATTATGTTTTTCCTCCGAATCAGCAAAACCGAGGTCAACATCGCTTTCATGAAACCTCTCGGTCTTAACAATTGTGTGTTTATTGAAGGACTCATCCTCCTCGCTTGTATCCGAATGGATGCGTGATCGAGAACCCTTTCTCGAAAGTGACTTTGCTCTCGCGGAATCAGACTCTGAAGTGCCTTCGTCCTCGGTGAGGGCTTTGCTGCTCACAGAATCTCCATCCCAGGAAGTGCTCTGCTTCTTTTCCTCTCGTCTCGCTCGACTTTGCTTAAGCTGAGAAAACTTGTCCTTTAGTCTCACCTGGCGTTTCTCCTCCTCGAGTTTTTGCATGTTTTTCGTCGATCTGGCTTTCACTTTATCATACATACTGATATATGCAGGCCCGTCATCGACAATATCAAAGATCGAATGCTTTTTAGGCTCATCACTATCAGTATCGGTGGCAGAAGGATGTCGCATTCCTTGCATTTCGTGAGTGGACAAAGCTCCTTCATCCAAATCGCTATGCATGTTCTGCTGATGCTCATGATGATGTTGCATCTCCTTCACGTGATGGAGCATCATCCCTTGATCGTTAGGAACATTCGGGTCGTTCCTCTTCGCCAACTCAAGCCTCGCTAGGAAGTCCTTGTCAGGTTCTTGAGAAATGGAACTCCTTTCTCTAGATTCTTTCTCCGACCTTTCGGAACGATTCTTTTTGCTACGTTGCTTTTCCTTCCCACTTGAATCACGATTGTTTTCTTTTCCTTCTCGGCTCAACTCTCTCGTAAGATCGCAGGAAGTTTGAACACTATCTCTACTTTCTTGACCAGGTGAGTCTTTACTTTCCCTACTATCTCTACTTTCTCGACTAGATCGATGCGAATCGTTCCTATGTTTTCGGTCTTCGGACCTCCTGTTTTGTCTAGATCGGTCTTTGCTGTCCCTTCTGTGATCAGAAATTTTCATGCGCTTAGCGTCGTCTTCGACAGGAGTATCTTGGGAAGAACAGCGCCGTTTGATAGCAACTGGAGCGGGAGTTTGAACCGGAGCAGGAGAAACAGACTGATGACTGTGATTTTCAATCGGTCTTCTAATCTCTTCTCGATCTCTTTTTTCTTCTTTATCTCTCTTTTCTTCTCGTTCTCTTTTCTCATCTCGATCTCTCTTTTCTTCCCGTTCTCTCTTCTCCTTTTCTTTTTCCTTCTCTTCTCTTTCTTTCCTCTTCTCGCGTTCGGCTTTTTCCCTATCCCTCCTTTCTTGGTCTTCTCTTTCCCTTCTCTTCTCCTTTTCAAGCCTCTCCTTTTCCTCTTTTTCCCTCTTTTCCTTGTCCTGTCTTTCCCGTTCTTCCTTCTCTTTTCTCCTCTCTCTTTCCAATCGTTCTTTCTCCTCTCTTTCTCGCTTCCTTTCCTTTTCAACCTTTTCTTTTTCTTCTCGTCTCTTTTCCCTTTCCAGCCTCTCACGCTCTTCCTTCTCTCGCCTTTCTTGCTCTTCTCTTTCTTTCCTAAGTCGTTCCTTTTCCTGCTTCTCGCGCTCTAATCGATGCTCTTTTTCTTTCTTTTCTCGTTCCTCTCGCTCCCGTTCTCGTCTCTCCCGTTCTTCTCTTTCTTTCCTCTCTTTCTCTTCTCGTTCTTTCCTTTCTTTTTCTTTCCTCTCCCGGAGTTCAATCTCTTCTTTCTCCTTTCGCTCTCGCTCTTCTCTGTCTTTTCGCTCCTTCTCCTGTCTCTCCTTTTCTAGCCTTTCTCGTTCTCTTCTTTCCTCATCTTTCTCACGCCTTTCCCTCTCTTCTCTTTCTTTCCTCTCCTGCCGATCCCTTTCTTCCTTTTCTCTCCGCTCTTGCTTCTCCTTGTCTTCCTTCTCTCGCCTCTCTTTCTCCTCCCTTTCCTTCCTCTCATATTTGGTCTCTCTACCCTCCTTTACCTCCTTCTCAGTCTCTACCCTCTCGACCATATTCGGTTTCTCTTCTTTCTCCTCCTTCCGACTCTTATCTTCCGACTCCTCCTTTCTTGCTTTCTTAGCTTCCTTCTTCCCATGCCTGGTATCTTTACCATCCCTGGTATCTTTACCATCCCTAGTATCTTTACCATCCCTGGAGTCTTTACTGTCCCTAGAGTCACGACTTTCCCTACTATTCACAGCCTCCTTTCTCAATTTGGCTCTTGGAACCTCAGAGGAGGAAGACGACGAAGACGATGAGGAAGAGGAGGAAGATAAAGTTGATATCGAGGTAGACGAAGGTGTGGAAGGTTGATGACTCACGTTAAACGCTAAGGTCGATGTCGTTGAGATCGCGACTGTTGTCGTCGTGGCAGTCGCCATCGTCGTGCTAATTATCGTCGAGGTCGTCGTTCCCGCCACCGTCACAGGACAAGTGACAACAGGATTGATTGTCCGACTCGTCAGAGCGCTCTGGGAATGAACGCTATTTAAATTGCCTACACTACCGTTGCTACTAAGAAGACTATTCGCTGATGCTAAACTTGCTGATACTAAGCCACTACTACTGCTGCTACTCGCTGCCGTCGCACTAACCAGGGCTGTGATTGGTAGTGAAACTGGTGGTAATTCCGGACTGACTGTCTTGATCGACGTGCCAGGTGTGACAGGAGTTGTTGGGTTCGGATGCACACAGCTGTGCGGTGTCGCCGTTCTCGGGTCACTTTTGAGCGTCGGCGTCGTCGCTGAGGTCGTCAGACTGCTAGACGAGGCAGTCTGCACCGGTGGATGACTAGGAAATGGATACTGCAGGCAGACCTTGCCGGTGCAACCCACACCCGCAAGACTTCCGGTGCTGCCGATCATAGAGCTCACACCTATCACGCCCGTGAACTCTCGAGGCTCGTACTTCTCATTGAAGTTCTCCAAACGCTTGGAATCCTCGTCGAAAACGCTCCTCTTCGCGAGAACAGACTTCACGATGTCAGAGGGTTGGACCTCGTGGAGATCAAGATCAAGAAGCTTGTGTCGAAATCTAAAACGTTCCGAGGCAGAGGCATCTAGTTTGGCAAGAGCGTCGCCACCAGCCGCGCTGATAGCTCTAGATCCAGACCATTTTTCATACTTCTCATTCAGAGATTTTATTCTTTCCTCGAGGCTCGGGGATTGAGATGCTGTCTCGCTGTCAGAGCTGGTGGGACTCGGACTTGGATGCCGAGGTGGAGGCGAAGCTGGAGGCTGAGGTGCCATTCTAGGACTTGTTGATGGTAGGCTTGAGGCACAGGGTGGACTGGCGATTTTGGCTAGAGTAACGTGAGTCGACCTTGAACCGCCACTGCTGTTGTTGTTGCTGTTACTCGTGTTATTGTTGTTCATTACCTGCGAGGCAAACCTCGGAAGAGGCAGGGAGAGAGGACCGCCGTGAATTCTCTCTCGAAACGTTCGAGGCTCGGTGGGCCCGTCGTCCGGTCTCTCGTCAACGAGCGGCGTTCCTGGTCTGGAAACCTCATGAGGATCGTGATGTCTGTGAAATAAAGAAGAAAACATCGGGTTTAGAAGAATAGGACATTAAATAGAACAAAGCATGTAGTGCTGACCCGCTGACGCGACGTCAGTGTTAAATGTATGAGTTGCGGGAATCTGATTCTCCAACAAACTTAAAGCTTTCAAAATGGAAATTACCTTGTGGCATCTCTTCGTCGTTTGCAAGGTCCAGGACCCCTTCCCTCGCAGCTGCCTCTCCTCGACCCGTGATGCACCATCACCTTGCTATCACTAACCCTCCTGACTTCCATCCCTTTCCTCCCGGAATGGGAGGTAACAAGAAGCGAAGCAATCTCCGGTTCGTCGTCGTCACAAAGTATCGACGCCGCTCCATCGAGCTTCGGCCTTTTCTTCGGTGCGAAAACGACTTCGTCACCACTGCTGTGACACTCCTCGAGTTGTTCCAACAAGTGCACCCGCTCCTTCTGAAGATGCCTGATATCAGGCGGAGGTAATAAAGGAGGCGGAGGCACCGGTGGATCAACACTTGTCACAACGCTCTGGATAGTATGCCTTCGAGATAAAGATGGGCAATCTTCATCATTGAGCTTGCTTTCGCCAATCACTGCACTATCGTAGTCGTCGTGACTCGCACCGCTGCCTTGACTGAATTCGTCGTAGCTTCGGAATCTCCTCGGCGTTGGCTCGCCGAAGTCGCTTTCGTAATATGGATCTTGATATGACCGCCTGCTGGTTCTGGAAATCGCAGTCGGGTGAGCTGGACTCGCTCCAGGTGTGCTTCCGCCTCCTGGAGTTCGACTGTAGCTCGCTGCCCTCGCTCTCGGTGGTGTCTCGTAGCGAGTAAATCTGCTTCCAGCGTTTGGAACAGTCACAGCTGGCTCGAAAGGCCGTTCCCTTCTGAACAAAATCAACCTTAGATTAGGCAATCAATTCAGAAATTCATTTTTGTCAAAGTCTAAAAAGAAATAATGAAAAATGTACTAACGCAACGTCGAAAGTAGCAGCTGGAGTTGGCCTTGTGTCCCAAGGTTTTTCGCCTGCAAACCCCTGACGTTCTAGATGTTCGTAAAACGTTTCCTGGCACTCCCTCGAGGCAAAGTCGACTTGCAAACGACGTCCCCGGAGTGTTGCTCCTCTCATTTCTTTCACCGCGGTCTGAGCGCAGCTGATCTGCTCGAAGAAAACTAAAGCATGCCCTCGCTCCCTGTCAACCACCACTTGTGTAATTGACCCATACTGATGAAACTGCATGTTGATGTACTTCTCTGAAACGCACTCTGCAATCAAACCATTCCAAAAATTAGAAACATGAACTCATCTAGTTTATTGGAACAACAATTTTGAAAAGAACTTAGAAATTATACATTATCATCAGCATCTAATTACTTTAAAAGGTGACGAAACATCATTTTTTAATATTGATTTCTGGTGGAAAAATGTGGAGAATAGATCTACTACCTCCGATGCCATCGACCCAGACGCAGGACGTGGGCATTGACTTTCCGAATCCGAGTTTGATCCTATTCGAGCCCAGGTGTTCGCCATCCATCGATCGCATCGCCTTAACAACGCTGCTGATATCCGAGTACTGGCAGAAGGCGTAGCTCGTCACTGCTCCCTGTTTCTTAATATCAATTTCCTGCACAGATAAATCCGACTTAAAATTACATTTTTAATCAGACCTCAGATAAAGTTAAAAACAACAAATAACTGAACAATACTAACGATTATTTCTCCAAAGGGCTCGAAGTGTTTCCTGAGTTCTGACGCGGTAACGTCTTTCTCAAGATTTCCAATGAACAGTGTCCTCGTCGCCTTCGGATGGTACTCGTCCAACTCAGCCTCATAGGGTCGAAACTCGTTGTCTTCGACATCGTAACCCTGGTAAGGAGCTACTTCGATCTTGCAGCCGAAGAACAACTTGTCATGTGACACTTCAAGTGCCTTTTCCACGTCTTCAGGTTTCTTGAAGCAGACCAGGGCATACCTATCCCCCGCAGCGCCGACGACCTTTACCCAGGTGACTTTTCCATGCTTCTTGTA
Source organism: Andricus grossulariae (assembly GCA_011634705.1). Lineage (NCBI taxonomy): Eukaryota > Metazoa > Arthropoda > Insecta > Hymenoptera > Cynipidae > Andricus > Andricus grossulariae. Next base: position 15,907 of record JAABKJ010004481.1, read on the forward strand.
CTCATGAAACAACCCGTCCTTGAGTGAGGTGTCGCTGCTACGCGCCGGCAAATTCCGCACGCATATCGCGTGTGGCCTCCGATCGTCCGGGGAATTAGCATTTCCGGTACGATGCGGAGAACTTCCAGGCGAACTACTACCAGTAGAACTGGCACCAGAGCTACCACTTCGGCTACTACTAGAGCTGCCCGACCTGCTGCTTCCACTCGGCGAACTGCTGCTACTTCTCGATTTTCTCCTCTGTTTTTTGTGTTGTTTTAAACCGCTACCACTGTTGCCACCAATACCATTCCCTGCAAGAATTTGTTTGTGTTATTTAACTGAAATAGGCGGGATTTTAACTTAAATTCGCTAGTCATGTGTAATAAACCACGCTCACTAGATAGCAGGCACGCCCCTCAATCACGCCTTCCTATAAACTGCTCCTAGTAACGCCCAATTGATATTCTAAATAACGATGCTGCTTTTCGTCCACTCCCATTATTCATAAACACAGAAAAAAAACGATAAAAACATTTCTAAGAACCATTTTTTTAACCACGACCCTTACGAACACACCTTCTTATTCACTCCCCCTAGTAACGCCCATTTGCGAATTTAGTAACCCAGCGCACTAGACACGCCCCTCAACCACGCCTTTCTATACACTCCTCCTAGTAACGATCGATACTTATCGCCGCTGGTTTTCCTTTTTTTTCTATTTTACTTAACCACGCCTCCTAGAATTTATCGTTAACTAGGCCCACTTGACACAAGCCTTTCTTACAGTTGTTCGACCTCCTCTTTACTAACAGTTTTTTTTTAATTTCCAGAGGATTTAAAGGCTAATGATACAAATGTTGATATATTACCTGGTTCGTCGGGATAAGAATCCGTTGTCGCTGGGGATGGTGGAGGTGGGCCAGATCCGTACCTCGAACTGGCCGATTCGTAACTCGTCCAGGATGAGGGTTGCAGGCTACTGCGGTGGCGGTCTATGTGTGGCGGGGGTGGCGGCCCGCTGGAATACGGACCCGTTCGTGGGTAGAGCCGATCCCTCGCCCTCGGCGGCGTCACGTGATAACCGCTACCTGGTGGCGGACGTATGCGGGGTATGTAACCGACCGACTCGCCGGAAGTCGGATCAACCTGGTGGCCCACGACGACGCCAACACCAACGCCGCCGCCCACGCGGTTGCTCCTGCTGTCGCTACCGTAGAAGCTACCGTGCGATCCTCTCGACTCAAAACCCTCTCCTCTCTCTCCTCCGACGCCTCCTCCTCCACCTCCGCTGGATCCATGATCCTCCGAACTTCTGTAAAATAGAAAGATATATTAATTTTATTGTCTACATTTTCCTTTCTTTCAATTATCTGTTATTCAACTTTTTGTCATGAAAATAGAAAAATATCCTAGCATAGTATAAAATATTATCACCTCTCTATGGTGGGAAAAGTGTTCAAAATAGCGTGACGCAGTCTTTGAACAGCAAGGAAAGGAGGGTTGTAGCTCGTGTCCAGATGTATAGACACAACCTTAAATAAAAGGCACAGCTTTTTGCAATTATAAAAATTTAGGGGTACGCAAACATTCCTTAGTGTCTTTTATTTAATTTCCCAAATTTTTAACTTGAAACCTCATTTCGTGTGGACAAGAGTTGGTCTAAAAAAAATGTTGGTTTATTTGCACCTAACACATACTCTTGAAAAGATTTTTAAAATGTTGTTTAAACTAAAGAATCTCTGGTCCTCCTTTTACCTATGAAAGTAAAGGGAAGCGTAGCTCAGCGTCTAGTAAAAAAAAACAGGACTTACGAACTATTGAATTTAACCTTGCAATTGTCAAAAAATGACGATTTTTTATTAAATGGCGGCAGTTATTCTGAAAATTAAAAAAATGGATTTCCTCAAAAAGCCCATCTTTTAAAATTTGTAATCATAATTGTCGATTTTTTTACAACCACTGAGAATATTTGACGCAACATTATATTTTTTAATATAAGTGCATCTATATTAGAATATTGATCTTATATTATATTATATATTATATATTATATATTTATAATTATATTGGTCTAAAGACAAAACTTCTTGTAGTAAAAAATGATATTATGAAAAATTATATCACATTGATGCTCAGGGGATGACGGGGCCCACCTTGTCAACTGAACATATACCGAAAAGCGCGGGCCTGTTTAAATTTTTAAATATAGACTTGTAATATTATACCAATAATAAATTATTTTTAAAAGTTAGTTATTTCTTTCATTCAATTTAATTGATGTTTTCACAGTAAAAAAAAAAACAAAGAAAAGTTTAGCCGCTATGGTAAACTGTGTGGCATTTTTAATATCTATAGGATAGGGCTTACTTGCATAAGGTGCTCAATTCAATTTCAATTATCTCAACTTTAGAATAGTCAACTTGTTTCTAATTGTACAGATCATTAGATAGCACTTTAATTAATCGGTATTCCCAATTTGAAAAAATGTCTAAGAAAATTACTTTATGCTGATAATACCTTAACCTTGAAAAGTTTATATTAAAGATTTGAAAGATTCAGAAATAAAGCACGAATGTAACTGGAAAGGGCGACTCGGTTCACCGCAATTCGGTGAGTGACCAAATATTTCCGGTGTGTCGAGACTAGACACTTCGTTTTTTTTTAAAGATAATATTTTCAAAAAGAAGTGACGTATCAGAAAAAATTCTTGTTATCAAAAAGCACTCGAGACTCGTTACCATCAATCGTAAACTGATTTTGCATAAGATATATGTTTACGGTACGTCACTAAAAGCCCATTACAGCCATTAAGCTTGATATCTACGACCATGAAAATCATGATTATAGTACTTATGATGTAGCTTAATGTGCCTCTATGTGCGTTTTAGCTTTGCCTCTATTTCAGAAAGGTGCTTGACCCACTAAAGTGGACATGTCTCTACCACTTTAGCTATAACTAAAATCAAGGAAGGAATCCAGGACACTATAAATCAGCTTTATTACAATCTAAACTCTAATAATTTCTAAAATCTTGTTGACCAATCTTCAGTCATTTAAAAATTCACAATTTATTCAAATTAAGTAAGAGAATAGTACAAAATTGATTACTAAATAATGTAAAATATTAAATTTGAATTTACTTTTGATTTCGCTCTTAATGTATTGTTCCGAAAGAATGATTTCCTCTTCAATCTATAATTATTCTGTGACTATTTTCCGATTACTTTGCAATTGTGAATGAGTTATATTCACAAGTTCACTTATTTTTTGGTCTCTAATTACATTTACGTAAGCAAAACTTCTTTCTGAGACTTGATTACTTCTTCTTGCCAATTTAATTACAAAATTTAATTGTTATATTTTTAATTCAAGAAGGGAATAATTCCTAATGCAAGTAGACATACAAATAAACAATGTTGTGGACTTGAAGAATTTTTTTTCTTTTATTAATCAATAAATTTTATTCTATGAGAGTTTGCAGATTAAGAAAAAGGAAATCCTCAGAAATAAATAAAAGGAGTTTCTTGTAATTATCATTTTATAACAAATTAAATTATAATAAAACGATAAATGAACTTACTACTTGTATCATAAAGTTTTCGCACCTTAATTTTAATTTATCGTTAAACTAAATGCTGAATCATGTACAAGGCAATCCCTTCACGGTGTAATATATAATTTCATTCCCACTGCAAATTATTTTCCATGATCTTGATCACCTCGCGCGAGCAAAATAGATTCTAACGGAATCATGCTGTGCATGCTTTACACGTATTCTGCCAAGATGACTGGGTCCTAGGTTTTATTGTAGAAAGGAGATAAGTAAAACTCGTCGACATTCCGGAAGCGTTTCTCGTCGTCATACTCGTTAATTTCCAAGTTCGACGTGGACAGGATAATATCGCAAGATCCTCGAACAAGTTTCAAGACTAATATATCCTCCCATGCTATATAAAATCTGGTTCTAAACTCGTTCGAATTTTTAAATTCTAAATCAGGGCACTGGAAATCACTATCCCGGAAAAAATACATTCAATTATTAAGAGATTATTATAAAATATGCAGATAATTTGGATCATATAGTAATTTGTAGGGTAGCAAAAGAATTAATGGATAAGAACTGGGTAGAAAATATAGAGCTAGAAGAGTGGATAAATAACAGCTGTGAAAGTGAATTACCGAACAAGATTTTTTTTCAGCATTAGCAGCGAAACCGAGATGCAACCTATACAGAATTGCAGATAGAGGAGAGTGGCTAGTTTAGGTAATTTTCAAAGTCGTATTATGCCTAAATTTTATGTAATCCATAACGATAAATACCCGAGTCGAAATTTAGACCCTAGTTTGAACCTGCAGCTCCTTATTAGAACCTGCTTTGACGCTGTTCAAACCTATAGCTGCTTTAAATTTTCAACTCCTAGGGAATGGAACATTAGACCCTACTTTGACTCCATTTCAATCTATAGACCCTACTTTGAATCTTTAGATGCTACAGTCTTCATATTCAAGAACCTACTTTGACGCTGTAGCACCTCTGTGAATCTACTTTGAATCTTTAGAGCCTACATTTTCATAATTCAAGGCCCTACTTTGACGCTTTTTAACCTCTCCTGCAATGTTGACCCTACTTTGAATCTTTTTAGCCTACATTCTACAATATTCAAACTGCAGACTATAAGCGTATAACGGTGAATACTTCTAAAAAACAGAACAAATTTATATTGAACTCTTCAAAAATGGTTTCAAATATTTAATGCCGCTTATAAGCGAATTATCCATATTCATTTATTTATGCAATTTTAAACCATGCCATCATTATGTTCTAGTTGAGACCCTTAGCAATATTAATCATAAGCATAATCTCAAAAACAGTTTTTTTTGTGTTTCTTATTTCCTAATGGATTTAGATCGCTCAAGCTGTTGGTGTGTTCGCATATATTTTATTCACTCCTAAAGTTTAAAAAAAATTGCTCCACTGGTTTTTTAAATAAGTGAAAATACCCACTGTCTACAGCGACCCAGTGATGGCCACCCTCCTTTACCATTTCGTTTAAGATAATCAATTTAGGAATTGATAATAAAAAAAAGTTTCTATTTATAGGAATGAAACCATTACTTAAACTCAATGATGAGGGCTCTTACCCTCAATTCGAATTAGAAAGGACTTTGAATGAATCAAATGAATCCAAATGAATCTTAAATGACTAATAACCTCATTTATTTTCACATTCACTTGTAGAAAAATAACTGCTACTTACGATTCACTGCTTTGGAATTTTCCATTCAATTTTTTTAATAAATTTTTTTTTTAAATAGACTTGAACACTATTTTTTATCAAATACTTCTATCATATGCGGAACATAAAAAAAAATGTTCCTGGAATCAAACAAATACTCCGAAAAAGTATGTTTTACAGTCAAATACATAATTCTTCAGTATGCAGTTCAATTTAAGTAAGGTCGTGGCTACGTGTACAATAATTGTTGTACAAATAGACGAATTTTTTGGTACGAATAGCGGGGCATGAAAAAGGGACTATTTGTACTGAAATTTAGGTACAAATAGCGGATTACTTCGGAACATGTAGACACCCATCACTTGTCCTTAATTAAATTAGGTAAATTTATCTTTGAACTAAAGGATTAAACATAAGTTTTTTTTTGAATTATTAAAATTTTTGCGTTCAGTTTATGTGAAAGAAAGAACATTTCTTAAAATCCAGCAAACATTGCAATTATTTACTTGCAGAATTTAATACATAAATTACTCAAGAATCTTTGACTAAAAAAAAAATGCATTTTTAACGAGGGCTTGACAACTCGTGTGAAGTCAGGCGTACACTTCTACTTAAATCTCCTGAAGTCTTTCAAAATATCTGAAGTAATCTGAATTCAGATAAAGTCACATGGAAAAGTCACATGAATTCACATGAAGTCACTTAAAGTCACTTGAATTCTCCTGATGTCAGTGAATCCTTCAGAAATTTCTGAAGACTCTGAAAGACACTTAAAGTAACTTTAATTCACTTGAACTCACAAGAATTCTCTTGGAGTCACTTAAATTCCCATGAAATGTTCTGTAAGGGTTAGTTTTGGATCCCCTACAACCTCTGTAAAATTTGAAATAGATCAATCAATAACCTAAGGTTCCACGGAGCAAAATTAAGTTTAAATAATTCGCAATTCTCAGAGTTTTGCAAAAATTGCCAATATAAATTTATTTTCATATACTACATAATATGCCCACTTTTAAAAAATCGTATAAGATTTCAATATTTTCATCTTAAAATTTATTTAAGCATATACAAACTTTCTCGCACTGAAAATTTAACCAAACAAAACAATGAGAAGATTTTAGCCATTAGAATGGCCAGATCCTGAATTAATTACTGAAGTCTTTTTATTTAAACTTTAGGTAATGTTGGAGTTTAACAAAGACTCTATAGAATGAAAAAAATTTTAAGACAGTTATCAAAGCTTTAAAAATGACTTTAGTCTTTTGAGGTTTAAAAAATAATATTTTGTAATATAAAAACTAAAAATATTTCAATCGTCCATGTTTCGGGCATATTATGTAGATTAGGGAAAAAATGATATTGGCGATTTTTGCAAAACTCTGAGATTTAAGAATTTTCAAATTTTAGTTAATTCAGTATTACCCATTTTAATTGCTAAAATCTTCATTTTTTGTAGATGAATTTCGAGTGCGAGAAAATGTATATATGCTCAACAACATTTTAAGAGTTGAGTTTAATTCAATTAAATATAAAATTCAGAAGATTTAATTCGCCTAATGTTTACGTGAATCAGAGAACATTTCTTAAAAAATTTTAAATGTTGCATTCCCATAGGGTCAAAGAAATTATTAGTGAATCAGTAAACATTTCTTAGCCTAAACTTTCTTTTAATTAAAGAAATCTTCTTTGATTCAAATAGACAATTTTTGATTCAAAGAAATGTTCTTTTATTCAAATAGATGATCTTTGAGTCAAACCGATGAATTTTAATTCAAAGAGATAATCTTTAATTCAAAGGAATGTTCTTTAGCCAAAGAAATGTTTGCTCAATTAAACTGTAACTAACATCGAACATTATAATTGTACCAAAAAATGATGGATAAAATCTGAGAAAACAGAGATTAGTGAAGAGTCGCTTTTAGAAATTAGGTCAATGCCCTTGAAGGGTATTGACCCAAAGGCCTACCGACAGCACCTACACTTCTACAGTAAATAAGGTTCAGTGCTCTCACTGCTGGTGACAAAACGTGTTTTGACCTACATCCATGTATCTGACGTGCTTTGACTCTTTAATGCTAACGTTCGAAATGCATTATGGGCAATGGTAAATTTTTCTTATCGACAGTCGAAGGATATGTTTTTAAAAGAACAAGGGGAGGTCTTCATAACGATTCAATAAATTCTCTCGACTTTTACGCACTTTTACCTCTTACCCACATATTTTCGGATAAAAAAGGTACAATTTTAACACAAGTGCACTTAAAGCCTACTAATTTATCAAAATTTTTTTCTTCTGAGTATGCAAAAATAGTTTCAAAGTGTGTCGTTGAAATGCGCATATTTAATTAATTTAAATAAAATAATCGTATATCAAGAAATAAGTCCATAACGTGTTCAAGTTCAGAAGAGATCCAAAAGTTTTATTTTGGTACTCGGATTTCCCACAAAAAGTTACAGATGAAAAAAATATATTTTATTTTCGCGTAACAACAATACAGCTGTAAATAACGAATGATAGCGAATTTTTTGTTAAAACGGTAAGAAATCAATTTTTTAATAGATGAAAAGGATTTTTTAAATTAATATTTACAACTATAATTATCGTTTGAAAACTATACAGCAATGAAAATATCCGTATACATCTTCAATTGTTATCAATAAAAACATTTTTATACAACCAGAATTTTCATGAAATTTAAGTAGATTACATAAAATCATGATGTTCGACTATTTAGGACTGGTTGCACATATGTATTTTAGTTTAATATCATGAAAAAATATTTCTGAATCACTGTATTTTTAATGTACAATCAGAAGATATTACTATTATGAATGATTTCTACTATTACATGCATATTATGTAGGATCGAATTTGTCGATTGGATTGAAACATTGGAAAATTGTATTCCTACTGGATGGTAGGTTATACAGGAAAAGTATTTGTCACTTTGACAAATATTCCCCGAGCGGGAGCGGGTGAAATTTTTTTCTTCTGTGTGGACACACTACCAGGTAGTGACTACTTGTTTCGGATATTTTTAACTCTTTCAATAAAAATAAAGATAATATTTATTATTTCAAAACGTTCGATAAAAGGTCGTGAAAAAAACTACCTAGACAATATTTCTTTGCAGAATAATTTAGGGCTCATTTAGGGCTCACTTAATGCCCTATTGCC
>JAABKJ010004482.1:5104-24303 GCA_011634705.1 Andricus grossulariae
TTAGATTAAAATGATTGAATTTGTAAAATAATTATGCACAATCTGCAAATTAATTATTTTGAAAGACTTATTCTCAAAGTCCTAGTTTAAGACTCTTGAATTTATTAACGAAATTTGGAATTGTTTAATTTCTAACGCTTCAAATTTGAATTCATTAATTTTTAAAGTTTCCAGATAGAAAGAATATAATTTTCATAGATTTTAGAATAATTAAACTTTTAAGGTTTAGAATATTTGAAATTCAGCAATTTTTAATGCGTTAATAGACAGATTTTTTACACAAATCACATTTCTTAGTAACAAACATTTTATCCAATCACTTTGAATGTCACTTGGTAGTACATGACACGATATTTATTAATAATATATTTATCATCTTTAAAATTTCTATAATTTCAATTTTAAATTGTAGTTTTGAATGCTCAATTTTAAAACAGTTTAATTTTTGAAGCCTTGAAATTTTCAATTTCAATTTCAAATTTCACAATGTTGCAGTTTCAAATCCAAATATGAAAAATTTAAGGACAATTTTACTATACAATTTTTCAAAATTGCAAAATTTCGCACTGAACGGCTTGATAGTTGGACAATTTTTCAGTTTAAAGAATTTGTAAATAAACCATTTTGAATTAAATTTTGAATGAAAATGTTCCAAAAAGAATGAATCTTTCACACTCAACTTGAAAAAAATTCGAATTAAAAGGCTTAAAATTGCGCAATTTCAAACATTGGAATCATGTATAGCAATTTTGTTTTGTACCGATTTATTCTTTTTTTAATTTAATATCTTAAAATTGCCCTATTTTTAGTTGAAGATGTAAAAAAATTATTCATTATCATTACGTCATTAATTTGGTCATTCATATTGAAATAAAAAAAATGATAAAATAGATAAACATTAAAATGGTCATTCATTATCCGAAGATATTCGATTGGAAAATTTCAAGAATGATTAATAATTCTAACTGAAATATAATTGAATAAATTATAGAAAAAAAAGAAATAGAATAATTAAAAATTTGAGTATAAAAAAGTTGTATATAACACATTAATGAATATTAGGGTGTTCGAAAATTCGACTTTCGATTTTTGACGATCGATCCCCCCCTCCCCCAATTTGTTTGTTTTCCGGAAAAAGAAATTTACTTTTTTTTTCTTCAAATAGACCAATATTAACCCGGGCCCCCGGGCTTTTGATATTTACATGGGGTTTTAAATGGGAGAAACTCGGTTTTCGAAAAAAATTAAAAAGGAAGTACTTTTTATGTGCATTGTACCCGGAAAATGTCCCAAAGAATGCATAATATCAGTTTTGTGTAGAATTTATGCTGAAGAAGGTATTGTTTTGAGTTTTTTCTAAATTAATTATTAAGATTCGATAAGTGACAAGTTTCCAATTATTTTGTAAACAATTTTCATCTGTTTAAACAATTATTATTTGTCTAAACAATTTTTTTTGCCTGTAATTCGTGAAAAGTTATTATTTTTCGAGATAAATGATATAGTTGATGAATTTCAAGAATGATATTTCTTGCTATATATATTTAGTAACAATTATTCAAACACTTTTCATATGTTTAAACAATTGTTCCCCTGTTAATCTTAAAAATATATTTTTTCTGTAATTAATGACACAATTAACGAATGTTAAAAGTGATATTTTTTGTAAAAGACAGTTTGAAACTATTTAAACAATTAATATCACTTGCTTCTTCTCATAGGAAAGATAGAAAAAATTTTAGTTAAAAAATTTTTTTTTTTAATAATTGGGACATAAGTTCTGAAATGAGAAAATACTGAGTAATAAGCGACATAATTTAAATGATTCAAATAAACAATCATTTTCTCCACCTTTCCTATGAAAAGGCGCAAGTGAATGATTATCAGTTGTTTAACTAATTGCAAAATGTTATTGATTTCAGAAAGTAGTATATTTTCAAGATTTACAGGGAAAAAATTGTTCAAACAAATGAAATTTAAGAAAATAATTACCATACATCTTGAACAAGAAATATTATTTCTGTTATTCATCAACTGTATCGTATATTCTGAAAAAATAACTTTTCACGATTTGTAGGCGAAATTTTTTTTTTTAAACGATTAATAACTGTTTAAACAATTCAAAGTTCGTTAGAAAATACTTTGAAACTTGTCACATGATTTTTATAATTCATCAACTGTATCATATATCCCGAAAAAAAATAACTTTTCACTACTTATAGGCGAAAAAAAATTGTTCAAACGAATAATAACTGTTTAGGCAATTCAAAATTAGTTAGAAAATACTTTGAAACTTGTCACTTATCGAATACAAAGGGGATTGGCGGGGTTAATTAAGAACAAGTTAATAACAAGTACTCCTTTTTCCAGGTTTTCGAAAACTGAGCTTTTTCCATTTAAAACCGATTTGAAAGAAAATAAATATGGAATTTCTTTCCCCGGAAAATGAACGATTTGAGAGGGATCGATTACTAAAAATCGAAAGTCGAATTTTTACAGATATAAATTTGGACCACCCTGATGAATATGGACGTTTCAAATGCCTGTGAGGCGAACCTGAAGTTCCCCTTTTCAGCCATAGGTACACTGAGAAAAAAGCTTATTTGAATGGAAGGAAATTTCTTTGATTCAATGAAATGGTAGAGTCGAATGTGGCTGAAGAAATATTTCTTCAGATTAAAGAAAAGTAGTGTTTGGATTTAAGGAACGCAATGCTTAAGGCATAGCAATATTTACTTAACACTGTGAAATATTCCTTGAGCGAAAGAGATTTGTTATTGACAGTAATAAATAAGTATTTGATATGATAGGTGAATTCCGTAATGTAAAGCAGTATGGAGTAGGTTTAAGAAGATAATTATTATATACAAATAAATGTAACTCGAACTGAGTGAAAGTTTTTCTTGAGCCAAATATACGATTCTATGATTCAAATAAGCGTGTTTTTGGTCAAATAAACATTTCTTTGCAGCGAAGAAAATTTTTTCAATGGTAATAAATTTTTTATTTGTTTCTAAGATGCGGCATATTGTTTAAAAAAACACGTAATGTAGTTGTTAAAATATTAATTGATTCAAAGAACTATTTACTCAAACAGAAAAAGTTCTTCTACCGTTTAAAAAATTTGAATGGTTAAAGTACAAAAATTAAGCAGGCACATTTATTGAAAAAAATATTGAATGCAATTATAATGATTTTAATTTATAATAATATATTTATTTTCATTTTCGCGGAGTAGAAAAAATAATTTCAAGCAATTTTCTATGGAGAAAATGTATGGCTGACTTAAAGACGGGAGAATCCATTTCTATTGTGAGACCATAAACTCTGCGCACCTGGCGGCATAGTTATGAACTACTCGGTACAAATAAATAATTCTACAAAAATATTTTTTCGAATGAATGGTGCATGAAGTTATTTCAAAAATATATTTCTTCATTTGAAGGAAATGTTTATTGGGCGTAAATTGCTTCACTCTATTTATTAAAAGAAACATATCTTCCAAGTGAATGAATTATTACTTAAGTGAACAAATTACTTTATTGAACTAATGACATATTTTATTAAAATAACATTATCGATCTCCTTATATGAATATTGCTTTCAGTTATCAGCATATTTCTTTGATTCAAAGAAACCAAAGTATTCGTTTCACGCATCGATGAATTACTTATTTCAAATAGAATGTTTTTTAATTCAAAGGCTCAAAATCATTGAATTAAAGAAATATTTCTTTGGATGCGAAAGCGAGACAAGGAAACTAGGTTCTTAGTTTGAAAGATATCAATTCCTTGAGTTAATTACCCAATATTCTGAGACCAATAAATATTTCTTTATTTTAAAGAAATGGCATGAGTTTGTTGCTTTTAAACAACATTCAATACAATTGAGTGAACGGTTTCTTTATCAAATAAATGGAATCAAAGAAATACATTTCTTGGGATCCAAAATTTTTGTTCTCAGTGTATGTAATGACGATTATATATCTATAACGTCAAAAATTAAGACGTAGATATTTATCTATGACGGCATAGATATACATGGCCATTACATACCATTGACCTTAAAAGGGTTGTACTTAAGGTCGGCTCCAGAGGCATGATAAACACGGCCATACTCATGCTTTTATTATATAAAATATCGTATGAATCATGAGGAGAGGGGCTTTATTAAGTTGTGTATGTTTTCAGTACTCGTCAATAATGTCCCTCTCTCCCCTTGGTGCCCCTTTGGATTCGTTTCATTTACAACGTTCCGCAGTAGAAATATTTTCATTTTTAGTGTTTCCTATTTAAAATTACTTTTTTTGTAAGTTTTTAAAAATAATTTAGTTTTGAGTGTTTATAATTGGAAATTATTCTATTTGGAACAATGAAAATGACGGTGAATTTTATTTTTGATCTTGGAAAAATTTGTGTAACCAATTTTAATGTTAAATTATAATTTTTTTATGTAATAACCATTTAAAATTTCAGAAGCTTTGACTATGAAACATTCAGTTTAGTTTTCAATCTCAAATTGTCAAATTTTAATCGCTTCGAATTGAAAATTATATCAATTTTAACGTTTTCAATTTTAAATCTGAAAATATTCAATTTTTATTGCTTTGCAATTGTCCTATTTTAGAAATTTTAATATGAAATTTTTCAATTTGGTGAGCTTCTTATTGAACATTTTTCAATATCAAACACTTTGAATTTCGAATTATTCAATTTTAAACGATTTTATTTAAAAATGATATGGAAGTTCAATTCTTTTTCATTCCATTCGAAATATTGTCCTTTTTAAAAAGTTGTACCTAATCTAAAATTGTGTGGTTTGGAATTTTAAGAAATCAAAATCATTCAATATATTTAACGCTTTCAATTTAAAATAAATCATTAAAAAATTTCAGGGATCACAGTCTTTCCCCTATTCTCCTGTTTTCCACTTTTCTCTTAACGTATATGACATTAATATACGATATAATACATTATTTTAATTACGCAGGAAATTATCTGAAATTGGTAAGTGTACGGAAAAATAATGAAATGCTATAGCTATATAAGTGCAACAGGTTTCAGGTGCTGAAAACCATTAAAAAACACGCTTAAAAAAACTTGTAGCTGAAAAGTTTAAAAACATAAAATTGGAACAGTTAGGAAACAATATAATTTTAAAAAGAATTATTAAAAACTGAACACTGAACTTTTTTAAGTCAAATTATTAAAATTGAGCCACTTGAATTTAATGTAAATCTCAATAGGAGTGTTGAGTAGCCTCAACCTTTATTTTTAAATATTACTAATACAAAATTTACAAATTTGTATTCGACCGATATCAAACTAAACAATTTAGGATTTAACTAAATCTTTGAAAAATATTTTTATGCTAAATCTATACAAATTAAATATTTTTGAAATGTAAAATATTTTAGGCGCTGAAACTTGAACTATTTTTATTATTACTATTTTAGAAGAGAAAATACTCTCAATTATAAAAATTATTCTAAATATATAAAAATGGTTTATTCAACAATATTTTTTGAAGCATTTTTTATATCGCCGTGAATGGATTTCCATCGGTCTAAGTATATAAAATTTAAAACAAAATACTTTAATGGCAGAAATCATTAAGAAATCATTTGAAATTATTTAAAAATATAATAATTCTTATAAAAAGATTGTTTCTTCTTTTCTACATGTAAAAATAAATGTTTAATCTTTCCCCTATTCTCTCTATATCTTGTGAAAAATTACCCTAATTCTCTTTTTTAAGCCCCTCTTTTGCGCTTTGATCCCTGAAATTCGTTAAACCTAGACGGTGGCTACAAGTATCGAAATTTCGTTACGAATAGTCGGATTTTTTCGGTATGTGTAGACACTTCCTCAAACCAAATATTTAAAAATTTGTTCAATAATGGATGCTTAAACTGTTTATATTTGTAATGCTAGGAAATAAAAATTCATAGACGTAAACGCGCTAGTATTTATATAATTATTAATTAATACAAAATTTCTTTAATTTGAACGTTCAGAATTTGAAGAACAGGTTTATTCACAGTTTTGTAAATCTAATTATTAAATAAAAACCGCTTGTTGCGCGAAAGTGAAGAATTAATGGCAACTTCATAAGTGGCACAAAATGCACCAAACTTGTACGTTTAGCCTTGTAACTTGGGTACAAAGTGGGTTAAAGTCTTCGCGGTACAAAGCGATTGGGATCTTTAAACGTAATTTTCTACTGCGATTATTTGTTTGAAAACAAGAAGCAATGCACTCGCGGCATACAATTTACCATGTTCGTACCACTGATGCCGCTTATGAATTAATTAGATAACGAGCAGCGACAATTAGAACTGGCGCACGGCCGGACGAAAACACCATCTGCTTCTCATCTCGCTGAAAAAATGTGTAGCAAAGTCTTTTGATGATTCAGGAGCTCAAACAAGTGATTCAACTCCCATGCAACTAAACACAAGAGACATTCCATAATCTGACTGTGAAGCTTTACTTAAATCAATCTAATCCCGACAAAACCACCAGATTTTAAATTACGACTTTATCCAGTAATAAAATATCTTTTAAGGTCAAATTACTATTCAGAGAACATTGATTTAATGAAAATGAAATCTTAGATTCATGGCTCTTTCTATAATTTATTGGCACTGACTATAGTATTACGGAATTATTCGTGAAACTAGCTGGTCAAGTATAGTACTAGGGCTAGTATTACGGAATCTTCCGTAACATTAGCCCTAAATGAGCTCGAAAAAGGGTTAGTCTCACGAAAAATTCCGTATCAGTAGACAATTCCTAATTAATTACAATTAGCGCAAGACTCAGCTAATCAAAAAATCTTGATAAATACAGAAATGATAAAATTGCTCTTGAAAAATGATCGATTGAGCACGTTCTTCAATTTCAACATTATTGGAATCTTGAAAAAAAATTAGAATTCAAATATTTCAATATATTCAATTATTTTCAATATATTAAAAAAAGTATAATTATGCAATTATTTACTCACATGTTAAAAAATACCTGATCAACCTTCTATCGAGAAAGGCAAAATCATAAAAACAAGACTTCCTCGTCGGCGTTTTCGCAAAGAATTTTTTTTTAATTTTCGCTCGAAATTGAAAAGCTATTATCAATATAACATATCGGACATCGTAACTCGTATGATAAGGGGATAGATAAACATTATAAAGATAAAGGCACGAAGAGATTAGATCACGATTTTGATATAGTAAATGATTCCGAGTTATTTAGGTATTAGAAAAAAGTACCATATAAATTTTATTGCGAAAACTATAATTTATTTAATACCAAGTCCTCCTTGAAAAGTCCGATCTCACGCGGTTCGACGGACTCTACGATTTGTAGAAAAGAACGAGTGATAAACTATGCTTTATGGAATTATCAATTGTTTCTCTATTGTTCCCTTGTCTGCAACCTACATTCGCTTCCTATTTATGTAATTTGTAATTGATTACTCATTGTTTTCCATTTTCAGAAAATATTTCAGTTATTGTAATTGGCGGCTTTGACAAATAGTGATTTTTTAATTCTTGGTCATCTTGTTTTTATGATACTCTTCGTTACTTTTTAAGGAATTTTTTCCACTTTTTTTTTTTGTATTTTACACTTTTGTCTGCCTTCTGAGTATTTTAATTTAAAAGCCGTAAAAATGATAATTGAAAGGCCGTGGCTATACGGTCCAAAATGACGGTATGAATATCTGGATTTTCTGTACAAATAGTGGGATCTGGAAAAGGAGGCTATTTGTACCAAAGTTTCGGTACGAATAGATAGAATTTTTTGGATAATTTGAAATTATTAATTTCAGATTGAAACTCTGTGAATTAGAGTATCTTAAATAATAATTAAATTGAATACTTTTAAATTTAATTCTGCACAATTCTTATTTTCTGTTTATCAAATTAAACAACTTAATTAATAAAAAATTCAAATTAGTAGTGTTTGAAATTCGTCAATTTTTTATTAAATCCTTCAAGATTGTACAAATGTTCAACTTTATGCTTTATTATGTCGACAATTTTAAAATGAAAGCGTTTTTAGTTAAAAGGGTTCAAAATACAACAATTTCAGATTTCTCTTTGCTTTAATAGTTACATAATTTTAAGTTTAAACCGTTTCAGATTAAGTAGTCCAAATTCAAATATTAAAATTCGAGTAATTACAAATTTAAATCATTCAAACTTGTATAATTACAATTCATAAAAAAAGTTTTAATAGTTTATTGAAGGATTGAACTATACTTTTGAATTAAAAAATTGAAATTCTACAACTTTAAACTTAATATTTGGAAGCTTTTGAAATGAAATGTTAACAAATGAGTAATACAAGATTGAATTAAACATAATTGATGAATATAGATTTGAAACCATTTAAAATTAAATAATTGTTTTCACCTTTTAATAACTTTTTCCACTTTCTTGAAGTTAGAATGTCGCTTGTAGTCATGTAATCCGTTAGCCAATCTTGTAATTAACATCGTTTTATCAGTTCGCTGTTTAATAAACTTATCGACTTATCTTCAAGAAGATAATTTTAATTGATGAAAACAAAATTCAGGATTTCATTTGAAATCAGGTTATTCAAATTGGCTTAAAACTTAAAGCCTGTGGCTATGTGTACCAAAATTTCAGTACGAATAGCGAGACTTGGAAAAGGGAATATTTGTACCAAAATTTTGTTAAAAACAGCCGAATTGTTTCGGCACACGTAAACACTGCCAAATTTAAATTCTTGTTAGAAAATTACAAATTTGATAACCATTTGGATATTTTTGAGAAATCTCCTGTCACTGAGTTCATCAGTTGCGGCAGAAATATTGGAAATATTTATAAACTACTTTTCCCTGAAGTTCAATGTTTTTTATAATTTAAAATAGATTCTAAAATCTCACTTAGTGTAATGAAGTGATGTTGTGATTAAAGGAGGCGTTGGTTTCTGGGTTGTTATCAACTGTCGTTTATCCAAATCGTGTGTATTTACCTTAACACTTGAAAGTGAAATATTCTCCCTATAAAACTAATCACTCTAAAGGCCAAAAACAAAACAAAAAATGGAACCGAAATGAGTTTATTGGGGCACATCCAAATAATACCTCGATATTCTTTTAAAACTTTAAAAGATATACTCACTTTCAAAAATAATTTTAAAAAATGTATATGAAGAACCACTTTTAATCACAGATCTTCTCACTCAATAAAATATTTTCCAGATATTTATTAATCTTCTCGTTTTCTTTCCTCTTTTTTAAAAGATCAAATATCTTCACACTAGATTCAGTAGAAATGCCCTAGACAATTGTTCAATCTTTTAATTTTCTTTCTTCCTTTTCAGAAGCTAGCCGGAACAGAAGAAATGAGAAAATACTTTCTAATCTTATATCTTCTTTTAAACCCGATGAGAATTTTTAGAAAAAGTTCGGAAGAACCACTCACAATCAAACATCGTCACACTAGATTCAATAGAAATTTCGTAAACAACAACTGTTCAGTCTTCTAATTTCTCTTTCAATTTTTCAAAGGCCAGCAATTGAGCCAATGGTAAAAAGGACGAATCGGGAACTGGAGTTGTTATTGATAAAAGTGGAGCCTATGCAGGAAGTGTAAATTGGGATCTAGACGGAAGTGGAAATTGGTACATACCTTGTTCTTTGGCGGCATGGTAAGGATCGAGGACTTCCGACCTGTGAACCCTAGGGAAGTCCTCCACAGGAAGGGGAATGACCACCAAACTGGACACTGTCCAGCTATTCAAAGGAACGAGCGATATTAAAATGCGGGCAGCTCGAACCAAGTTATCACTCACGGACGTGCCCACAGCACCATCCAATTCCCCACTACCAGCAATACAACGCATCTGATGTGAGTCTAATTTCCCTTCCCCTCATGCAAGCTTATGGAAGTATATGATGGAGTGTCGTCTTTCTTTTCTCTTTTTCTCACTCGGCTAATATAATGCTTGTGAGCATTACAACAATAAGGATTAAGGTACAAAGTTCTAGCTTAGCTTGACACCAGTCACCAGATATGATAGATTCCACCTCAGAAAGAGGGAGGATGGCTTGAGTTACATACGTAGATAGACTCTTAAAGTTAGAGGATGGATTCGATGGAAACTGAAGAGAGGATCCTATAGCTATGATAAGTTGGAATTGGAAGCTTCCACAAGTGAACTGAGTAAATCGAGTAAAACGCGTCAGAGATGAAGGAGAGTTCTTTTTCATTCGGATTGTCTTCAGTAGTTATTGTTAGACTGCTCCTTCTTTCATGAAACCGATCTTCACGTGCTGATCGTGTCAACTTTTATCAATTGGGTCTAATTGTTTGAGATAATAGAGGAAGGCTTGGGAAAGTGGTTTCATGATCAGATAAACAGATTCTTCTCGAACATTGCTGAAGGAAAATTTGATTGTGGTGGTAAATTGCCCAGGCGAAAAAATTATATTCAGTTTGTACGTAGTGAACAAAATTATATATCATATTTCCCACTATATTTGTAATTTTTTCGTCTGGGTGTATGGTACTTTATTTTGAATTCTTATCGTCAGGGATATCAGGGTGGTGTTTTCGGACTCGGATTTTTGATGAGGGAAGCACATTTCACGTTCAGAAACTTAGATACGTTTCAGCTGAAAAATGTGGTGATGGATGATAATAGTGCTTTATTTTGCTTAAAAGATTTTTGGATTATCATTAGGGAACGTCCATTAATTATGTAAGGATGATTTTTTTAATTTTATACCTCCTCCCCTGCATTGCAAGGATTCATAAGATTTTTTACCGTTCCCCCATTCTTACGTAATAATTCATATTTTTTACTCAAAATATTAACAATATATTAATTATTTTCACTGAAAACGTGGTTTTAAAGGATTTCGACAGATTACAAGATCTTTCAAGGTATTTCAAAGAACTACAGAGTATTTCAAAGAGTTACAAAAATTTTACAGAATCTAACGAGATTTCTAAAGCTTTTGAGGGATTTCATGAGATTTCAAGGGTTTTCAAAATATTTAAAGGGATTTCTGTTGTCTTAAGGAATTTCAAACGATTCAAAAGATTCGAGATGTTTCACAATTTTTAAATGATTTTAAAATGTTTTCAGTGTTTGAAGAAATTATCTAGTACAATTTCAGAGAGAATCTCAATTTTTCTTGGAATTTTACAAAATATTAAGAGACTTTAAGAAGTTTAATCAGATTTCAAGAGATTTTACGATATTTTAAAAGATATCAAAGTATATCCATGGATTTTGATTTAGTAAGGTCTTAAAAGATTTAAGGTAATTTCAAAGGATTTTCGAATATTATAAAGGATTTTAAGATTGCGAGGAATTTTTAATGGCTTTTAAAAGATTACAATGATTTACAAAATATTTTAAGGTTTTTTTTAGGGATATTCGGAAAGATTCCCACGGAATTGAAGGATTTTAATTATTTTTTTAAGTATTTAAGAAATTTCAAGAGATCTCGTAACGTTTCGAAATATGTATTTCATGGAACTTCAAGGAATTTAAGTGATTTTTAAAGATTTGGAGAGATTTCCACGGACTTGGAAAGATCATAAGGAATTTTGAAGGTTTCAAGCGATGTCAAGGAATTCAAAAGTTTGCACGGAATCTCAAAGAATTTCAAGGGATTTTTACAGTTTCTAAAGGATTTCCAGGAAGCTCAATAGTTTTGAAGGCATTTCAAGAGATTATGTACAATAGCCATGGAATTCAAAGGATTTCAAGGAATTTCCACATCATTTACAAAATTTGAAGGGATTTACGAAATTTAATAAGTGAAGAGAGGGAACTTGCGTAAGGAATCCTTTGGACCCCCCCCCCTCCAGTAAGGATTTGTAATATTTCAAGGACCTCCCCCAAGTCTCATACTTAATTAATGGACACTCCCTTATTGGTAACGTGACATCATTATCGGGTGTCTACTTCACCGGGAAATCGGGAAAACCGGAAAATGAACGGAAATGTGATTCAGTGACCAGGATTTTCCTCTCGAATGTGGTAATATTCAAATTAATAGTGGTTTCATATATTTCATTACTCTGAGTTGGGACAGGAAATTTGTGAAAAAATCATAATTTTCACATGAAATCGGGAATTTTTCAAAAGAATTACAAATATCCTGACTTGGAACAGGGAATTTTCGAAACGAATTATATTTCTAAGTTACGACATAGAATTTCAGTAAAGAAATATAATTTAGAGTTTTGGACGAGGAATTTCCGTGAAGAATTATAATTTTTACTTTGTGATAGGGAATTTTAGTAAAGAATTATAATTTCTGGTTTGGCATATAGAGAATTACAGTAAAGAAAAATAATTTTGTCAGTTCGGACAGTGAGTTTCCTTAAAGAATCATAATTTTGACTTTTAGCCATGAAATTTCGTAAAGAATGATAATTTTTACATTAGGACAAGTAATTTCCTCAAGGAATTAGAATTTTAACTTTTAGGCATTTTTCTAAAAGAATTATAATTTTCATTCTAGGTTTACTTTCGAATATAAAGTTTTCTTAAAAATTTTAATTTTTACTTTAGGTTAAGGAGAACGCGTGAATTTTCTTGGAACAGTGAAGTTTTGACATGGAACACAGGAATTTTGGAAACGAATTTTAATTCTAATTTATAAAAAGGAAATAAAAAAATCCCTGTCCCATGTCAGAATTCGTCATAATTTTAAAGTTTTTTCTTCAACATTTTGGAAAATGAGAGTTACTATATTTCTGATTGATAATTGAAAATTTTGTAAATAAATATCATTCTGACTTAGAACAAGGAATTTTGGAAATAAATTGAATTGTAATTTAGTATAAAAGGAATTTTCTAAAAGAATTATAATTCTGAATTTGGAGGGGGAATAATTAAACTGAATAAAAAAAATACTATAAAAATTATAATTTTGAACTTAAGATAGAAAAGAAATCTATTTTATCATGAGTTAGAGACAAAAATAACCAAACGAAAAAAGAGGGAGAAAAAAGAAGAGAAATCCAATATGTTTCGGGGCCAATTTAGACCCCCTCATCAGCGATTATTTATAGGAAAACTACAAGGTCTAATTAAAACATTCTTAGGCTAGTTAAATAATCAAAACATGGTACCTGCAATTAAAAAGAGACATATACATACATGAATACACAGATGCATATATACACACATATATTTTTTATAATTCCCCTTTTAAAGGTTACATTATCTAATTTTGCATTTATTAGTGAAAAAATGACAAAGATATAAAAATTATTCCTTATAATAAGAATAAATAAGTATTTAAAATTTTATCTATTCAAAGAATTATTCAGAATTATAAAAATGGTAATCATTAAATTCCTGTGTATGGATATATATATATATATCATAATCCAATCTGTTTCACACAGTACATCACGAGACACAAATTAAAAAATACTGTTGAAAGTCACAAAGACAGTCTCGAAAAATTAAGGAAATTTCATTTTGATATATATATTCAAAACTAAAAAACTTTTTAAACTGAAAAGAAACCACTATCAAAATTACGTGGTGAGTTTTTCAAAGTTACGAGGAAAACTAAAATTCGGAACAAGAAATTTCGTAAAGAATTATAATTTTCTCTTGAAACAGGTGATTTTTTACATGGAACGGGAAATTTTGGGCAAAAATTTTAATTTTAATTTATAACAAGAAAATTTGTCAAAGTAATCCCTGTTCTAAGTCAAAATTCGTCAGATTTTGAAAATTTCCTGTTCCTAATTCGAATTTGTTTGAATTTATTCATTCTGTTTTTTCCAAACAAAAATTTGCCAGGATTTAAAACTTCCCTCTTCCAAATTTTATAAAATGGCAGTTACTATATTTTTGACTTATAATAGAAAATGTTGTAAATATGTGAATATAATTCTTACTTGGGACAGGGCATTTTTTTAAATAACTGTATTTGTGACTTAGAAACAGGGAATTTTCGTAAAGAATTATTATTGGACTTGGTACAGATAGTTTTTTATATGAAACGTAAATTTTGAAAAATAATGTTAATTCTTATTTCGAATAAGGAAATAAAAAAATCCCTGTTCAAATTAAGAATTATAATCCTTTCACAAAATTTTATGTTCGAAATTATAAATCTTTGAAATCTTTGAAAATCGTTTTGAATCATTCAAAATTTGTAATCTCTTATAAATTGACCAAGATAAAACCGGGAATTGACCAATTTTAGCGAATTTAAATATGTAAATTTATTGAATTCCATAGAACTAGCTTCTAAGATGGACCAAATTGTATTCAAAAGCATTCAAAAGAATAGAAAATAATACTAAATAAATAACGTTAATTCAACGGAATTCAGCTGAATTATAAGTTAATTCGATTCAATTCCAAGTCGATTTAACTCAATTAAAAATAAAATGTTTAACTTGAACAGAATTGATTTAACTGAATTAACGAGGATCAAAGTGAATTCAATGGAATTCATTGATTATGAGTTTAACGTAACACATTTAGATTCACTAAATTCAAGCAATTGAACTGAAATTTCAAAATGTGCTTAATATATACAGTCAATCTCAAAACTCATCCAGCCTTTAAAATCATTTCTAAAATCGACAAGAAAAAAAGACCCAATGTTAATTGCTGTGAATTTTGCAGGAGAACTTTAACAATAATCGTTTTTGAAAAAAAAATTGTTAGGTTGAAATTGTTTATTCAAAAAATTGTTATTTGGATTTTTGCTGTTTTAGCTTCAATTTGAGATGAAAGCTGCAATTTCTATTCAATCCTAATGATGAAGAGCTGATTTTATTCCTTGAACAATTCTTTACATCTTTATTGGTTGGGTTTCATTTTCTTTCAAATTTAAGAATCATACAGTTGTTATTTTTGTAAATAAGTTTGTTTCCGATTCACTTGAATTTAAATAAAACCCAACTAAACTGGATTATAAAGAATCTTTAAGAATAGAATCAGTCCTTGATCATTATAGGATTGGATGAGAATAGCAGCTTTTAAATACCTAAAATTGAATTTTTTTCTAAAGTACGCTCAGATTTCTCCTTTAAAATTCGCAGCAATTAACATTGGGTCTATTTTCGTCCATTTTACAAATAATTTTTAAAGTTTCTCAATTTTGAATTGAACTGTACGTATTAAAATTCTCTTATCAAATTCAGTTAAATATAGAGTTGCAGAGATACTTAATCTAGTCGAATTAAATTGTATTTTGTTCAAAAGAATTATTTCAAAAAAATTATATTATATTCGATTTCATAAGGGCTTTCAAAATAATACAATTTAACATAATTCAACTGTCTATCATTCACTTCTTGTATTTATTTTAATTTATTCCCTGAGAATTCGGCCAAATACAATTTGATTCGACTGAATTGTAAGGGAATTAAATTCAATTACTCGGAATTTAAAAATATTGAAGTCAATTTGAAGGAATCAAACTGAATTATAAATGAATTCGACACATTTCAAATCATATATTTACATTTATTATAATTGAGTTCTGTAGAATTAGAGTGAATTCCTATGAATTATAAATGAATTTAATAGAATATAGATTAAAGAGAATACGAGAGAATTAAAGTAAATTAAACGGAATTCAACCGAAGTTAAAAGAAGTCTCCTGAATTACAATTCAATTTGAGTAAATTTGGTAAGCAGAATTATTTTAAATTTTGAAAGCCTTTTTTTGGGATTTTATGAAGATTTATATTTATTGAAATTGTTTAATTTTGTACTCATCCAATTTAAAATTTAATTTTAATTAGTTATATATTTGAAATGTTCTAATTTTGATTTTTCAAATACCAATGCTTTATTATTGCAAATTTTAATTCTTCAAATTAAAAATAAATTGCTTATCCGGGAGGAATTGTAATTTGAAATTGTTTAATTTTGAATGGCTCAACTTAGAAGCAACCTCGGAAGCAATTAAGAGTCATTTGTAATCACATCGAAAATATAAGACAGTGGTTGAAAATGGTAGTTTATTTAGAATTCTTATTTGATGTCTGGATGAAAAGATATTTCGAATTTTCGATGATTTCTTAATAGCTAAGCTTTTTTTGGAACTCGAATGCTGTGAGGTTTACTCAAATTAAATAGATGAAAGGACTATTTTCTACAAGGTGATTTTATTAACAGATAGGCTCTTATCGCTCGATTGGTATGCCATCTGATAATGATGGACTGACCCTCAATTAGAAATAATTGATATTGCGAGTACCGAGAAAAATGATTGTTTTAATTATAAGCGTATCAATTCCATCCTTTTGTTGAATATCTCAGATTTGGAAAATACGTCAAAAAGAGGTAAAAGAAGTACATGCTGCTTTGAGATTGAAAATCTTCAAAGTTCGGTCAAGTTCGGTTTATTGATACAAAGTCGTAATGAGACAATTTCACCGAAAGGTTCTTCGATACATTTTTTCGGTTCCTTTGTTGATCAAATAAAATTAGTGATAGTACAAATATTCCTCAAGTAGTCTATTAAGACGTCAATTAAGTCGTTCAAATGTTTCCCTCCTATAATTTTCCCCTCCTACTCCCCTCCTATCTCCTACTTCCCTACCTTTCCCATAATGCTCCTCTTCTCACTGCCACTACTTCCCATTCCTTCCCCAACTATACCTCCCCTATCTTCCTCCTTCACTTCCCCACCCCTTCTGAATCACAATTTCCTACTTCGCCTCCCTTTCCACTCCTCACTCCGTCTACTGCCCATCACCACACATTCCCTACTTTCCCTCACCTCACTTCTCCTTCCCTCTCCATGTTTCTCCTCTCCTTACTTCTCCTAATTCCCCTCTACTACTTCCCATCACTTCCCCTTCCATAATTTTCCTCCCCTACTTCCCTACTTCCCCACTCCCTCCATTTTCGACTAATTCCCCTTCCCTCCCACAATTCCTCTCCTCTCACTTTCCCTAATATTCAGCCCTTCCCCTACTATCCCTCCTCCGACATCCCCTTCCCTACTCTTCAGTTCACTTCCCCTCGTTTGACTCCTTCCCACCCCTCTTTTCCCTCCAATACCTCACATAATTTCCCCGCACTTCCCTTCAATTCCCCTCCCGGCAAAAAAATATAACTAACATCGTTTACATTTGGTAATTGTTTACTTTGTTGACTTTTCCGACTTTTGAAGTAAATGATTTGAAACCTTTTTGGAACATCTTCTTTCTAGTCCAAAAGTAAAATATTATTTAGAGGCGGCTCAAAAAGTTTCTTTTTTCCCCCCTAAAAAAACCCCAACAAATTAAAAAAAAAAAAATCGGTAAAACTCACGTTCATAGCGGTGTAATTCTGGTCCTGTTAAAACTACGTATACTAATGTATTTTGAGGTGCTGATTATTAATATAATCCTGAAAATATTTACAAATGACATTTTTAAGGTTAATTCGAAAAAAACAGTTATAAAGTTGCCCAAAATAGCAATTATCGTACCTTTTTTCAGTTCGAAAAATAATTAATAAATTTTTCATTTATTTATCAACATTTATAACTTATTAATGAAAGAAAAGTCTCTAATATATTATAATTTTAATGTTAATTATGGCAATTTTTAATTTTTACTATTCTAAACTACCAGTATTTCACATTAATGCACTTTTAAATATTAAAATCAATCAACAATAGATCAGTGGAATTCATTAAAAAAATTAAAATCAGTTGACATTCAATAATAATGAAATCTTTGATCGATTCACATTTATTTAAAAATAATATATTTCTTCTTATATTATTTTGTTCTAAAATTTGATTTAAAAAGAAAAATGTAATACAATTTTCGTTTTATTATTTTTGTGTTTTTGCAGAAAAATGCAAATGTTTTTGTAAAACTTCATAAAATTTAGTAGGTATACATTTTTTTCAAGTAATTTAATATTTATAATAGCATAAACTGCCAGGGTCATTAGCGACTGCACTATAGGGTTAAATATAAACTGTAGGGTATCTGTAGGGTAGTATAGGAAGGGACAGAAGCTAAGCTTTCTGAAAACACATCCAGCCTCGCTTCCTGCTGCGGGAATCGAACCCGCGCTAGCGTGACTATGAAGGCTGCAGTGTTGGAACATAAGACAATCACGATACCGTCTGTGCCACGATGACTCTCTAGGTATAAATTTGTTTGTGATTATTCATTATTTTAGATGATAATTCATTTTTTTCATTGCAAATTTAACTATTATGTATTGGTCTGAAATTTGAGACGTCATTTGACGATTTTTGTTTTAATTTTTGGCTGAAAAATTGTCCAAAAACATGTAAAAAAATGCACAGAAACCATTTCTGTATTTCCTAAGGCGAATCCAGCAAAAAAAAAACGGAAAAAACATGCTCGCAAAGATAGACGGTGAGTTTTCCCCAAAACGAGGAGGGGGTGACTTTTTTAACCTACCCTATTCGAATGGCACCATAAAGAGATGTTAGAAATGTTGTTTTTTAAATGTTCCCATTTGCAGACAAAAGATAAAATTGAGAGAAACCGCCGAAAACTCGTGCAGCCACGGATAGACGGTGAATTCTCCCCCAAAACGAAGAGGGGGTGACTTTTAACCACACTTTTTTGAAAAGTACCACCAAGAGGTGTCAGCAAAATTTTTGTTTTCAATTTTCCATTTGCGGATAACAGCTAAAATTGAGAAAAACCGCCGAAAACTCGTGCTGCCACGGATAGACGGTGAGTTCTCTCTCAAAAACAAGAGGGGGTGACTTTTTTAACCAATCTTATTTAAAGGTACCACCAAGAGGTGTTAGAAAAAAACGTTCAAATAATTTTTCCATTTGCGGACAACAGCTAAAATTGAGAAAAACCGTTGAAAACTCGTGCTGCCACGGATAGACGGTGAGTTTTCCCCCAAAACGAAGAGGGGGTGACTTTTTTAACCACTCTTATTTAAAGGTACCACCAAGAGGTGTTAGAAAAAAACGGTAAAATAATTTTTCCATTTGCGGACAACAGCTAAAATTGAGAAAAACCGTTGAAAACTCGTGCTGCCACGGATGGACGGTGAGTTATCTCCCAAAACGAAGAGGGGGTGACTTTTTTAACCACTCTTATTTAAAGGTACCACCAAGAGGTGTTAGAAAAAAACGTTCAAATAATTTTTTCATTTGCGGACAACAGCTAAAATTGAGAAAAACCGTTGAAAACTCGTGCTGCCACGGATAGACGGTGAGTTTTCCCC